>ML808545.1:0-16646 GCA_009831015.1 Picea engelmannii | reverse complement strand
GGGCAGTTTTCTAGTGTGGGCCCCTTTGCTATTGTGGCGCCTCCTCCTTGAACTGCCCTCCATCCTCTTTCCACTTGTGTTCCACTAGGCCTCCTATTCACCATTCACATCACTCATTTCCCCCTTGTCTCGTTATGACACACTTGCCTTCCACTCACCCTCATGACATATCATTTTCCATTTCACTCCCTCTTGTCTTCCCACACCTATCCCTCTCCCTACCACATTGTCCCGTTATAAGAGATGTGTTCTCCCTATACAAATCAAATCCCACCACCGTATCTCCATGGCCCCCACAAGATCTGTTACATCCATCCACTGGCCTCTTCTCGTCTCACTTCCACACCTAGTATGCCAAATCACCCCTGCCTGGTCACCGCTCATCCATCACTTCCTATCAGGTGCCCCATTCTTCACATCTACCTCCACGTCTTACCATGAATCCATTTAGTAGAACAAGGTGGCAGCATGAGAAGACCTCCACGTCCCAAAGGTGCAAAGTTGACCGGGGTCATTTTCGATCCCAAGGAAGCAGTTATTGAAGCGGTTCATGGGGGGTGGACATCGTTTCCACCATAAATGGAAATTCTAGGAGAGGACTATCATCTTTTCAACTCCTTTCAAGCTCGTTCTGGAGCATGGTGGTGTCTAACTAAAGTGCACGATGGTCTAGAGATAGCATGCACAGTCTTCCAGTAAACATGCAGACGTAATGCCTTAAATGCATTAACTTGAAGCTTCTGCTAGGTTTTGCTCCAAGTATATGAAGGCATTTTTCCATTTTTGTATCCATCGTTGGTAGAGCTAAGCTCCCTTTTGTATAGTTCTAATGAAGCACTGGTTTTCCCTGGTTATGTATCTATATGTGAAATTTTTAGTCTAATGACAATCAACTTCTTATTCCATATGGTTTCCATCTAGTGTTGAAAGAGTTTATGATTGACTGAGTCACATGAAGCATTGTGACACTGTTATATAAAGGTTTTATTTATAATTGTCATGATTTATTTCAATGTTCTTGTGTTTAAATCCTTCCCCTTCAGGCTGCTAGAAGCTTGATGCTCACAACCGACCTTTGCACTTCCTCACAATTTCCTTTCTTCTGCTCACCTTTATTGCAAACTACTGACATAAGTTAGATTAAGACCCCACCTGTCCATGCATAGGCTTAGTATAGAATTATGAGTTAAAATGATATTGTATTGAGTTTACTTCCAATCGATCACCCTTTTATAAACCAATCGTGACATAAAACTGAAGGGCATCAAGCTCCACTCCTACTTCAATCTAGGAGTGACTCCTGACACTAACATTTCTGGCGCCGCTACCGGGGACGAAGTTGAAGGTTTTCCCCGGAATTGAAGGACATTGAGCCTCTGATTTTGAAGGTGCATTAGGCATCAGAGCCCTTCAAGATTGATACTGTGCACCTGGCGACTCCACTATGATGACTCCACTGAGGCGAACCTGTTGTTTTAGTCATGGCTTCCAGAGGCATACACACGAGGTCTACCCCATAGCTACCCTTGGAAACACCTGAAGAAGATCCAAAAAAGATTATCAGAAAGGGAAAGGCCCACAGAGAAGGAGCTTCTACTGTTGAACAAGGTATTTCTGATAATTCCCCATCTCCATCTCTAGAAATTCCATTTTCTGCTTCTCATTTCCCTGTCACACCTTCTGCTGAAGTTTATAGAACTCTAAATTTCGGGAGTGTTCCTGCTGATTTTTCTCCTCCCGGTCTAATATTGGAGGGAGAAATCCTTGTCACTCCTCTCTCCCTTGAAGTTGTACCTTGGCCCAGGTCCAGGACTACAAAATATTTCCCTACTCCTATATTTATGACCCCTCTTCTTATTACTTTTGTAGCCACTGCAGAGAGGGAAGCCTCTCCCAACTCCAATCCTTTAGCCTCTCCTCATAATCCTCCATTTTTTTTCTTTCCACCTGGAAGCTTAGTTATAGCATCCCCTATTTGAACTCCTTCTCCTCCTAGTTCTCCTCCACCTAATATCCCTATGGTAGGAGTGAATCCCACCATGACTAGGATGGAGGCCATTATAGCTGCTAGGTATGCTCCCCTTGTGTTACCTCAACCTCTCAATTCCCTTCCAGCAGATGGATACCTTAAGCAGTTCCCCAAGTTTACAGGTGAAGGGGACATAAATGCAGAAGAACATATTAAAGCCTTTTATAGTTTTACAGATCATCATATCATCATGCATGTAGACGTATGGATGAGGATTTTTTCTCATAGCCTTGAAGGTGAGGCTAGGAAGTGGTTTAGGGCCTTGCCTCCTGGATCCATCGATGGGATAAATGTTTTGGATAATGCCTTCTTGAGACAGTGGGGAGATAAGAAAGACTTCATGTATTACATGATAGAGTTTGGATCTTTGAAGAGAAAGGAAGGAGATTCTGTCTCTGACTTCTCCAAGAGGTTCAATAATATGTATAATAAGATCCCTGCTGAGATAAATCCCTCAAAAGATTAAGCCAAAATTACTTATGCCAACACTTTTGACCCAGATTTCTACCTTTTGTTGAGGGAAAGACGAGCCACTTCCCTGGCTCACATGCAGGACTTGGCTATGGAAGTTGAGTCGAATATATTGGCTATTGATTGACTTAGAAATAAAGCTGATAGAGACATACCCAAAGAGAGATTTGAATCCTCCACATCCGGTTCTTCTACATCTTACTCTCAAATGGACGAATTGAAAAATATGGTAAAGACTTTGTCTATAGAGATGGAGAAAATGAAAGTGGAGGGAAAACAGATTTACAAAAATCCTCAAAACGTTGATAACAAAGGAAATTTTAGGAGGCCAAACAACAATGCTCCATAGATTATGCCAAGGGAACAAAGGACCAAAGATAGAGATGATCAGAGAATTCAAACTCCTCTCCAAAATAACCTTGTTGTTGATGAGGAAAGAGAGGAGATAGATGAGCTTGGTCCTCAAATTCACTATATTGAAGACACCTCCCCTTTTCCACATTTGACTCAAGCATCATACGAAGAGTCTCTCATGAACAGTTAAATAAATGAGTTGAGAAAAGGGGAGAAATCCAATAATAGCAGTCCCAATAAATATAACCTCAGGTCAAAGAAGAAAGAAGAGAAGTCTGATCAACCCCTAATGGTGGAGAAGCCTACTAAACAAGATACAAATATCACCAAAGAAAAGAAAACTCAGAATCTCCCACCAACAACCAAAGATCCTGTCTCAGAGGTAAGGGAAACTCCTAAGCCTCCTTCCTCCTTTAGTTTCGAGCACGAAATTCAAAAGATCAGAATTCCTGTACCCCTCTCAGAACTTGTTAAAAATGAAGATTTCAAAAGGTCCCTCTCTAAACTATTGCAGTCCCAGCCACCTCAGCTTACCACAAACTCAGTAAATCTCCAAGATGAAAATCTAGCAGTCATCCTAGTTCCCATGGTAGAAGACGGAGATGATTCATTCCCTCCCTTCTACACATCCCTGAACATACATGATAAGGTGCTGCATAAATGCCTGATGGATTGAGGGGCTTCCCATAACCTCATGCCCAAAATAGTCATGGAAGAGTTGGGACTGGAAGTAACCAAGGCCTATCATGATTTGTACTCTTTTGATTCAAGAAGAGTGCAATGTATTGGATTCATCAAAGACCTGGTGGTGTCCTTATTTCAACTGTCAATGAAGAGTGTGGTCATGGACATTATGGTATCATATGTTCCCCCCAAGTTTGGCATGTTGTTTTCAAGATATTGGATTAAAAAGTTTGGATGAACATTACAAATGGACCTCACATATGCCACTATTCCAGTCTTTGGAGGAGAAGACAGAATATTGTACAGAGAAGCTCAGTTGGCCTACATTTCCAGTGACGAAGCAGACCCCACTAACCATCCTATCTATGCACTTGACATGGATTTGGGGTCTAGTTTGTTACATCTCATTGATGCTCATGAAGTCCCTCTTGAAATCAGAAAGAATCCCTTGTATGATCAAGAAATACCTCCTCCAACTACCTTTGTGTGGAAGATTTTCTTCGATGGAGCCTCTTCTAGTGAAGGTGTTGGTGCAGGAGTGGTTTTTGTATCGCCTTGTTAGGAAACCATATCCCTGTCATACAAGCTAGAGTTTGAAACCACCAATAATGTGGAAGAATATGAAGCTCTCATTTTAGGTTTAAGGGATGCAAAAGAGATGGCAATTAAAGAGGTAGAAGTGTTTGGAGATGTTGAGTTGATAGTCCAGCAGGTCAGAAATGCTTATTGGGATAAACATCCTAGACTTAGAAATTACAAAAATGAGGTGTGGGAACTCATTGATAATTTCTTCTCAGCTTTCAACATTTATTTTATTCCAAGAGAAGAAAATACTTTGGTTGATTCCTTAGTTGTCTCAGCTAGCCAGTTTAGGATACCTCTGCCACCTAGGATCAAATATGATGTTGAGATAAGATATAGGCCATCTGTGCCAGACAATATCAAGCATTGGAAGGTGTTTGAGGATGATCTTGAAATTAGAAAATTTCTTGAGTTTGTTGATGAGTTATCTGCATTGTACATTGATCAGGATCCTCATCCTGAAGGTAACCCTCACCCTAAGGTATTTTTAAATAAAATTGCTAATCACCATATTGTTCAGTTGCCTAGCAATCACATTCCAAAGGGACTAGTTCCTCTAGAAATATTGTTCGATGGGAATGATGTGGAAGTGAAGGGTGAGGTTTCAAATGGGATGATGATGTAATTGAATGAAATATTGGCACAAAGGAGGATCCTAAGTTCGTGAAGTTGTCAAGTAGCCTGTCAAGGGAGCTGAGAGCTGAGTATGCTAAGCTATTAAAAGAATTTGCTGATGTGTTCACATGGACCTATGAAGACCTCAAGACATATGACACAACTGTCATTGAGCATAAAATCCCATTGAAAGAAGAGGCTAAGCCATTCAGGAAGAAGCTAAGATAGATTAATCTAATGTTTCTACCTATCATGGAGAAAGAAGTAAAGAAGTTGTTGGATGCTCAAATCATAGTCCCTTTGAGATATTCTGAATGGGTGGCTAATCTGGTGCCAGTAAGAAAAAAGATTGGAGAAATCAGACTTTCTGTTGACTTCAGGAACCTGAACAGAAGCTCCAGAAAGGACGATTACCCCCTACCTAATATGGAACACATATTGCAAAGGGTAACTGGTGGATCCAGGATATCCATGATTGATGGCTTTTCTAGCTATAATCAGATATCATTCCTGCCTAAGGATAGAGAAAAAACAACCTTCACCACTCCTTGGGGCACATTCATGTATGCCAAAATGCCTTTTGGATTAATGAATGCAGGAGCAAAATTTCAGCAATCCATGGACATAGCCTTCATTGGGGAGAAATATCAATTCATGGTGATCTATCTGGATGAAATCATTGTCTTCTCCAGATCTGATAAAGAGAACTGTTGTCACTTGAGGAAGGTTTTCTTGAAATGCAGAAGGTTTGGCCTTTCGTTAAACCCCAAGAAATCTTTGTTTTCTATGGAGGAGGGGAAGTTGTTAGGCCATATAGTATCAGTAGAGGGAGTGAGAATTGATCCTAGTAGGGTGGAGGCAATTCATACCCTGTCACTTCCTAGATCCCAGAAAGAGGTCCAGTCTTTCCTGGGAAAAATTAATTTTCTGAGGAGGTTTGTTTCAAACTTTGTCAAATTAGTAAAGCATATCACTGCCATGATCAGGAAGGAAAATGAAGTAAAATGGACTGTTGAGCCCAGAGAATCTTTTAACCAAATTAAAAAGGCATTGACTAAGGCACCTATGTTGATCAACCCTGATTACTCCAAGGACTTTCTGATTTTTTTGTTTGCTTCTTTTGATACTGTGGCAACTATTTTATTGCAGAAAAATATTGAAGGGTTGGAGCAACCCATTTCATTTTTCAGCCAGGCATTGAGAGATGCAGAAATCAAGTATGACATCATGGAGAAACATGCCTATGCCTTGGTGAAATCTCTCAAATCTTTCAAAGTCTATGTCTTGCACTAAAAGGTAATTGCATACGTTCCTTCGGCCTCTTTGAAGGACATATTTATACATCCTGACATAGATGGGAGAAGGGGTAAATGGATTGCCAAGATCCTTGAGTTTGACCTGGAGATTAATCCAACCAAGTTGGTTAAAGGGTAGGGCTTAGCCAAGCTTCTGGCTGAATCAAATTGCAAAGCCTTGGGGGTTAAATTCATCGATGGTTTCTCAGGAAATCAGCAGCTTGAATTGTCTATTGGCAATCCTCAAGACAATCCTCCACTAGAAGAGTGCACCTGGTATAGAGATATCATATATTTTCTACTAGAATTAAAGCCCCCTGATGAAATGGGGAAGAGTAAGGCAAGACATTTAAAGCTCAAAGCAGTCAAATATTACCTTATTGACCAAGTCTTGTACTGGAGAGACTCTCTAGGGGTGTTTATGAGGTGTCTAAACCCACAAGAGGCCCAGAAAGTGACATTTGATTTCCATAACAGCCTCTGTGGGGGACACCACTTTTGGAAGACCACAACCCACAAGATTCTCAGGGCTAGGTACTACTGGCCCACCTTATTCACTGATGTCTATAGAGAGGTGAGAGCCTACATCAAATGCCAAAGTTTCTTAGGAAAGTAGCAACTCAAATCTCTGCCACTAAAACATGTAGTAGCTATAGCACCCTTTCAACAATGGGGGTTCGACTTCATTGGAGAGATTCATCCTTCCTCAAGCGGCCAACACAGATGGATCCTGACTGCAACTGACTATTTTACCAAGTGGATAGAAGCTATCCCCACCAGGAGTGCTTCACACAAAGTTATCATCAGCTTCTTGGAGGATATCATAGCAAGGTTTGGATGCCCCAGCTGAATTGTCACTAATAATGTTGCATCTTTAAGGTCTGAGCCTCTGGTGAGGTTCTATGATAGGTTTGAGATTTCACTGGTTCATTCCACTCCCTATTATCCACAAGGAAATGGACTGGCAGAGTCTTCCAATAAAATCCTGATTAATCTCATTAAAAGATCGTTGGAAGATAATAAGAAGGCCTAGGACTCAAAACTCAAATTCGCTCTGTGGGCTGACTAAGTGACAACAAAGAAATCCCTGGGCACCTCCCCTTTTCAACTTGTTTATGGGACAAAAGTTGTTTTTCATACTCAGTTGGATCTACCTGTAGAAAAATTCTTTCAAGATTATGAAGGAGATCTAGACCATATGGTCAGAAGAATCCATCAAATAGTGGAAGTGAAACAAACCAGGGAGAAGGTAATGAACAGAGCTCACAATCATCAGTAGAAGATCAAGCAGGTCTTTGACAGGAGGGTCAAGAAAGAGGATTTCCAATGGGGAGATATGGTATTAAAATGGGATTCTCCCAAGCAGGACAAGGGAAAACATGGAAAATTCGAAGCCCTATGGATCGGGCCCTTCAAGGTCACTGGAGTGTTTTCAAATAATACCTACAGGTTGTAAGATTTGGAGGGTGAGGAAGTTTTCAATGGCCCTATGAATGGGCATTTTTTGAAGAAATGTTTCTTTTGAGCCACACATGGCTCCTCTGTGTTTGTAAATATTGTTTTTCAGTTTATCTTTCATTTTTAATAATGACTCCATTGCCGAACAGAAAGGCTCTGAATCTGCAAAATAGTTCTTAGCATATCATAGGGAATAAGCCATCCCCAATGGAGCCTAATGTTAGCACATAATCTTGTATGCGAGGTGTTTTCCTATGAAGTGTCACCTTCAGCGAAAAAGTGGAAAACAATGGCTTAAAAACCCACTTATCCCAAGTTGGGGGTGCATAAGTGCCCTGGATTATGCAACACGCAGATCTAAGAGGTTGGGATATGCATGCCTAGATATTCGATCCAGATTCAATTCTGGACCCCCCTCGTCGTTCTACCTTTAATGGGTGGGGGGGTGGGGGGGGTCCGATATGACAGTTTTGCAGTGCATGGATCTGGAGAGTCAGGTGATCCATGCCCAGATCTATGGTTGAGGTCCCATTCCGAACGCCCCCCGGTCGTTCTACATTTAATGGTGGGGGGGGTATGATATGGACGGTTTTCTAGTGTGGGCCCCTTTGCTATCATGGTGCCTCCTCCTTGTGTCGCCCCCCCTCCTCTTGCCACCTGTGTTCCACTAGGCCTCATGTTCACCAGTTACATCACTTGTTTCCCCCTTGTCTCATTATGAAACACTTGCCTTCCACTCACCCTCGTGGCATATCATTTTTCGTTTCTCTCCCTCTTGTCTTCCCACACTTGTCCCTCTCCCTACCATGTCGTCCCATTATAAGAGACGTGTTCTCCCTCGACAAATCACATCCCACCACCGTATCTCTGTGGCCCCCACAAGATCTGCCACATCCGTCCACTGGCCTCTTCTTGCCTCACTTCCACACCTAGTATGCCAAATCACCCCTGCTTGGTCACCGCTCATCCTTCACTTCTCGTCAGGTGCCCCAGTCTTCATGTCTAGCTCCATGTCTTACCATGAATCCATTTAGCAGATCGAGGTGGCAGCATGAGAAGCCCTCTATGTCCCAAAGGTGAACAGTTGACCGGGGCCATTTCTGATCCCAAGGAAGGAGTTATTGAAGCGTTTGGTGGTGGGTGGACATCGTTTCCACCATAAATGGAAAGTCCAGGAGAAGACTGTCAGCTTGTCAACTCCTTGCAGGCTCGTTCTGGAGCACGGTGGCATCTAACCAAAGTGCACGATGGTCCAGAGACTGCATGCACAGTTTGCCAGTAAACATGCAAATGTAATGCCTTTAATGTAGTAACTCGAAGGTTATGTTGGGTTTTTCTCCAAGTATATGAAGGCATTTTTCCATTTTGTTATCCATCGTTGGTAGAGCTAAGCTCCCTGTTGTATAGTTTTAATGAAGCACTGGTTTTCCCTGGTTATGTATCTATATGTGAAATTTCTAGTCTAATGACAGTCAGCTTCTTATTCCATCTGCTTTCCATCTAGTGTTGAAAGAGTTTATGATTGACTGAGTCACATGAAGCATTCTGACAGTGTTATATAAAGGTTTTATTTTAACACTGTCACAATTTATTTCAATGTTCTTGTGTTTAAATCCTTCCCCTTCGGGCTGTTGGAAGCTTGATGCTCACAACAGACCTTTGCACTTCCTCACAATTGCCTTTCTTTTTCTCACCTTTACTGCAAACTATTGACTGAAGTTAGATTAAGACCTCACCTGTCCATGCATAGCCTTAGTCAAGAATTCTGAGTTAAAACAATATTGTATTTAGTTTACTTATAGTCGATCACCCTTTTATAAACCAATCATGACATAAAACTAATGGGTGTCAGGCTCCGCTCCTACTGCAATCTAGGAGTGACTTCTGACGCTAACACAATCCATTTACGCAAGAGACTCAAGTTCTTTGCTTAACCAATCCTCTATAAAAATTTACTAAAACAACATTAATAATGACCCTTCATCATAAACAATTAGTAAAAACCGACATTTAATAATTGACATTATTGTAAACATTTAATAATAATCGAACATTAATATCGCTTATACAACATTAATAATAATCGTTCATCATAACAGTTAATTAAATAGACATTAATGATGAACATTATTATTAACATTAATAATAACATTAATAAAGGCTTATGCAACCATTAAAATAACCATTCATTTAAAAATTTAATAAAAGGAAACATTTAAAGCTGAGCATTTATTACAAGCTTACATTAATGATAGAAATTATTATAAGATTTCATAATAACATTAATAAATCAAGGAAACACACAACAAAAAGCAGCATGCCCCTATGTTGGGCATTTTTCTTGCTCACAAGCAGAGTTTAATCACATCAAATAAACAAGGAAAGAAGCAACAAAAACATAGAGCCAAAATTCCCTATGTTGGGCGTTTTTCTTGATCACAGGTAGAGTTTATTGACATTAATAAAACTAGGAAAGACATAGAAAAAACGTTGAGGCAACATGCCTCTATGTTGGGCATTTTTTTCTCAGACGTAGAGTCTTTTCATAAAAATAAATAAACAAGGAAATACACAAAAAAAATGTAGAGGAATCATGCCCCTATAATGGGCATTTTTCTTGCTCACACGCAGAGTTTAATCACATCAAAATAAACAAGGAAAAAACAACAAAAACACAGAGGAGACATGCCCCTATACTGGGTGTTTTTCCTTTCTCACACATAGAATTTAATAACATCAAAATAAATAAGTAAGACACAACAAAAATGTAGAGAAGGCATGCCCCTATGTTGGGCATTTTTATATCTCACATGCAGAGTTTAATCACATCCAAATAAACAAGGAAGAAACAACAAAAATGCAAAGGAGACATGCCCCTATGGTGGGAAGTTTTCTTTCTCACACACAGAGTTAAATCACATCAAAATAAACAAGGAAGACACAGAAAAAACAAAGAGGAGGCATGCCCCTATGCCAGGCATTTTTCCTTGCTCACACACAAAGTTTAGTGACATAAAAATAAACAAGGAAGACATAGAAAAAAAGCATAGGAGACATGCCCCTATGCTGGGCATTTTTCTTTTCTCACACGCAGAGTTTTATCACATCAAAATAAACAAGGAAGAAACAAAAAAAACGCAAAGGAGACATGCCCCTATGTTGGGCGTTTTTCTTTCTCACACACAGAGTTTAATCACATCAAAATAAACAAGGAAGACACAACAAAAACACAGAGGAGACATGTCCCTATGTTGGGCATTTTTCTTGCTCACACACATAGTTTATTCACATTAATAAAACAAGGAAAGACACACCAAAAACTAAGAGAGGTAGTATGCCCAACCATATTAGACAACCATTACAAATCCATCAACAATAAATCTGTGTACACTTCTAACTAATTTAGAACTGCAACTTAAAAAAAGTGTATCGTAATCCGACTGACGACTTGCTGATGTTAATCAGTTGTTGGCGATCCTCCTCACTCTCTCTTGCTAATCGCTGAGACCTCATCGATACCTCCCATCTAACGTTAGGGATACTCTTCTTCCCCTTGATACCCTCAAGCCACAAAGGGGCCATGCACACAAACCAGAGAAAGCTAGCTCCCAACTCGCCTCGCAAGGTAGATCTACCACTCTCTATCCGAGCTGGGTATCCCAACTCCCACAAGAAAAATCAGTCAATAGAAAAATCCGGCAGCATAACCTTACGCATACCAATCATGATCCATTCCCCTTCTCTATCATTTCTTTTATAGAGTTCTTCTTAGTGACACTTCCATTTTCACATTAAATTCATTTTATTAAAAATTAATTAGGAAAAATTCTCCCCCGTACACTTGTCACCCGATCCCTTAGTTACACCAGAATTTCATTTAATTAATTAAATTAATTTGCCAATTTTCCTCACCCACCCAAAAGCATTCCTAAACACGCTCCTTGATGTCCCTTTATTCCCTCAAATTCCCTTAATGACTGACGCCTTTCTTAAATATTAGTTGAGTTCTAATTTGGAAAGTTCTATGGACTAGATTCCCTTCTATGTTCCACATTCCTTTTGCATTTATTTTTTCCCTTTTTGTCTAAGTTATAATTTAACAAGTTTTGCACATAACCAACAATTAAATTTGTGATAAATTATTTCTCCTTTAAATTTTAAATTGATTTTTCTTCATCCCCCCCTTTATTAATTGATTAATTAATTTTAGTACTTATACCCCAATTAGACCTATGCTCTAATTTCAACTAGGCTTAGAAAAATTGTTTTTAAGGGAAATTTTATAATTATTAAAGTTTACTCATACAACATTTATTTTAAGGCTGACCAAGTCAAAATTCGATATCGTTTTCTAGGAACCTAGGTTCATTGACTCACCTGTGTTTTTAAAAAAATCACGATGTTTTCTTCAAGATGCACTACGTGCTCCAAGGGTGCCACTCTCCTTTATTCATGTTTCATTTATGCAACGTTCCCTTCAAGACGCACTATGTGATCCAAGGGTTCTACTCGCCTTTTTACTTATTTTGTTAGATGTCCAATCCTTGGAGTCAATACTCCATCAGGTGATCTTGTGGGAGACTAAGGGCCTCTAAGGAATACATACCCTGCCTTATTGTGCACCCCTTAGAATATTCATGAGCGATTGTCTTAGTCTGCCCTCACGACATCGTGGATCTCTCGAACTAGGTAATTGTTAACGTACAGTTCGAGCCACGATGAGAGTGCTAGTAGGCTATGGTAGTGATGCAGGAGCATCACTATCAAATCAAGAAAACCAGAGGTGGAAGAGAACTCGACACTTCATGCATTGAAAGAACCAACCTGACTCTTAACCAACTTGGTAGCGGTGTGGATATTTTTTTAATTTCTCATTAATTAAATTAGTTGTATGTAAAGTCAGGCCACCATTTTAAATGCAAGAGAGATTGTAAATCCTTACATGACTGTAAAATATTACAGGTGTAGGATATTTTCCCTGGTTAGTCATTAGGTTGCATTTAATTAAGTTGAGTAGGTAACCACTAGAGTAGAAGGTAATAGAACTTAGATAGAAGTAAGAAGAGCGGAGAGTTTTCTCGGTCTTTAGACAAGTATTTTCATTTTTGTGTCTGTAAGAAGATAGTAGTTGTAATCATGTTTTTTTTAAATGAATATAATGGAGGAAAATTCATCCAATTGTACAGTGTTGATATTGTTTTACAGTTTTACTATTGTTATGAATTTGGTGAATGTATGAAGTTCATGGTGAATGAATAATTGAATAAGTTTCAAGTGTTTCTCTTATGTAAGTTATGCAAGGAGTGAATATCGAATGCAAGGAGTGTGTGGGGGGGGGATTCTTTCGACTCAAATCTCAGAAGAGATAGTGTGGAACTTTTGTATTCAGAGTGTGCATATTAAGCGCAAGGAGTGTGTATGAAAAGTCTTTGATTTGGAGAAAACATTGGGGAAATAACCTAGTTTTTCTCGTAATACAGTGAAGAGGTCAGTCGCAAGGAGTGCACAGGACTAGAAATCGACTAAGTGTTGAAGAAATCCCTTTGAGGAATTCAAAGTTCGAAGGAATAAAAAGTATGGAGGATTTAGTGGGAGAATGATGCAGGAGCATCGCCTTCAAAGTCAAAGATGCAAGCATGGAGGCAAAGGAACGACATCTCAGCATGACAGAGTTTCAAATAAAAAATTAACTCAGAAGTAAATCGAGTTGTTGAGATATTTTTGAAAGCAACGTTTTTAAATATGTCATGTTTGTAAAGTCGTATAGGACTGTAAGGGGTTGTAGATATGAAGTGTTAACTCTTATCTGGCAATAACTATTAGTTATTGTAATAGGACAAAGTAGGTAAGCGCTAAGAGTTTGATAGGATAGGTTGTAGACAGGACGATGAGAGATCATGGAGTCAACCCTTTGATAGTGAGTTGTTGTATTTTAAAAGAATAAGGAGATCATGAGATAGATATAGATATCAGTAGAACATAGTAGAGTAGAAGAAAGACGCAGTGGAGAACTACAATATATGTAATTTGTTTTCATGAATGAATAAAATAGAAAGAATTGTCCCAAATCCTTGGAATGTTTTCATTTGAATGTGTGATTGAATGATTGTTATATTCTGTGTGTATATGATTCAGTTCATTTCATTCATGTGTGATTGTTCAAGAGTTGATCATATGAGTTTGTGACGAAACTGGATAAGTTTCAATTGTTTCTCTTCTAAAACTCGTATGCAATGTGTGCATCTCTAACACAAGGAGTGCGTTGATCGAGTCTCAGATTGAGTCAGAAGAGTTAAGAGAGAGAACAAAAGGAACTTAGACCAGGTGCAAGGTGTGCACATCATCAAGAAGTTACCAAGCGTCGAAGAACTAGAATAGAGGAATGCCAGGTGGGAAAGAAGAATTTCTTTTCAAGAAATCCTTCGATCTGAGTTATCGAAATCCTGAGAACACAAGGAGTGCATGGGAAGTCAGAATCCTTTAAGGATCAATCTCAAAAGGGATAAGACTTTTCAGAAGTGTTGATGAGATCCAAGAGTCAGACTCATAGGAGGAGCAAAGGTTCGAAACCTTTGAAGACTGATAAATATTCTAAGTCAGAAGAAATTAGAAGCTCAGGAGGAGGAGCGACAATGGTCATTGTATCATAGAGAAAAGGATCAACAATCGTATGATGTGTGTAAGGTGCACGAGCCATAATGATTCACATGCACAGGAGAGAGAACCTATCAAGGTTTGAGACTTAAGATTTCCAAAGCCCGAAGAGCCGGAAAGCCAAAGTGAAATCTCAGTCGTTTGATCATCTAAGGCGGACATGAGCCGTCGGATCGACCAAGTGAATCTGAGCCATCAGATATCGTAATCTTAGGAGGAGGCAGGTTTGAAGCTTGATATTCTTGAAGCACAAAGAGCCGAAAGTTGAAGCGAATTTGGACTGTTAGATCCATAAGGGTAGGTGTCGATAGGTCGTGAGATCTAGTGTAAGGAAAAGGTGAAAGGTTGAAACATCTGAAGCCCGAATAGCCGAAGAGTCGAGAGTCATCGATATGCAAGGGGACACTTGTCAACAGATCGTGAGCTCCGAGTAAAGTGTAGCGAGGTTTCAATTGATATCTAAGATTGGTGAATCCCAAAGATCTGAAGTAATTCTGGACCACCAGATCTAAAGGAGATGTGGCATGAATCCATGGACTCTGGGTAAAGTCTTGAAGTGAGTCATATCCATTGGATCTAAGAGAGACGTGGCATGAATCCATGCACTCCGGGTAAGACCCAAAGTAATCCTCGATCGTCAGATCAGGAGGACACGCATCAATGGATTATAGCCTTTGGATAAAAGGCATTGGGAAGAAGGGTGAAGTTTGAGATTTGAGATCTCAGAAATTTGAAGACTCGAAGGAGATCTTGACCGTCGATCGAGAAAGGGGTCACAGGATTGTTGATCTGAGTTGAAAGGTCAAACACCCGAAATGAAGGAATGAATGTTTATTGGAGGATAGGTGTCCGCAGATCATCAACTCTAGAAGATTGACGTACGAAGGAAAATGAGGTTTGAGATTTCAAAAGAATGAAGTTTGGAATTGTGAAGGAGATCGCAGTCATTTATTTAAGAGGGACAGATCTAGTCCGTAGATGCGGGCAACGAATGCTTCTTGAAAGTTGTTATGAATTTGGGAGCCAGAGAAAAGATATATGTCCCAATGTATGAAGGTAACTTGGATGCTGAGAAGATACTGGACTGGATAAGGTCCATGGACAAGTATTTCGACTATGAAGATGTCGATGGAGGAAAGAAGGTGAGACATGTTGTCACCAGATTAAAGGGACATGTAGCACTATGGTGGGACAAACTGCAAGTAGAGAGGAGGAGCAAAGGAAAACAAAAGATAAATAATTGGGATAGAATGGAGGCCAAATTGAAGGAAAAATTCATACCTAAGGATTAATAGATAAATATGTTTAGGAAATTGCAGAACCTGAGAAAATGGAGTATGACAGTGAAAGAGTACATAGAATAATTTTATAGGATGAATATTCGGACTAGACAAAGGGAGAAGGATGATGAAAAAGTTTTCAGGTATATAAATCGCTTGAGGTATGAAATCTAGGATGATATTAGCATGATGATCGTAAGGACAGTGGAAGATGCTTATCAGATTGCACTAAAGGCAAAAGAAAATTTGGCCAGGAATCATAATCAGCGAAACAGAAGTAGAGGCATAAATAGAGGTAAGGGGAAGGAACTCTTGAAGGAAATCAATAAAGATCAAGAAATTCAATTTGTTGTAGTGAGGAAGCTGAGAGTTATCCTTAACAATACTTCTATGGATGATTTACCTGAAGAAATCCAGGAATTGTTAAAGAATTTTTCTGACATAGTAGTGGATGATTTTCCTCACTCATTACCACCAATTAGGAGTATTATCCATCATATTGACTTGATTCCAAGAGCCATTTTTCCAAATAAAGCAGCGTATAGGTTGACACCTCGAGAGATTGAAGAAGTTAAGAATCAAGTTCAGGATTTGTTGGATAAAGGTTTAGTCATGGAAAGTCTAAGCCCATGTGCAGTACCGACTATATTGAGTCCAAAGAAAGATGGGGGATGGAGAATGTGTACAAATTCTAGAGCCATCAACACGATTACCATCAAGTATAGATTTCCTTTACCCAAGATGGATGATTTGATGGATTGTTTGAGTGGAGCAAGCTATTTTTAAAAAATATACTTGAAGAGTGGATATCATCAGATAAGAATGAGAGAGGGAGATGAATGGAAGACAACATTAAAGACAAATGAAGGTTTGTTTGAATGGATAGTCATGTAATTTGGATTGACAAATGCTCCAAGCACATTTATGAGGTTGATGAATGAGGTATTGAAAGAATTCATAGCTAAATTTGTCATTGTATATCTAGATGATATACTAGTTTTCAACAAAATAGATGAAGAACGTTTAAAGCATTTGACATTAGTGATTGTTAAGAACCAAACATCAATATAGCATAGAAAACCTTCAGGAAAGGTACTCAACGCCTTGAAAAAGAGATAATTTCAGATAATAAGCCTCTTCGAGGGGGCAACCTCCTTTTACCCCACTTAAATGTTCAAGTACAAGATGATTCAAAATGAAAATGTCTCCTTGGTATATATAGGA
>ML808544.1:128144-138899 GCA_009831015.1 Picea engelmannii | reverse complement strand
TCAAGTCAATCTTTGAGAAGATGTAAGCACCTCCCAATTGATCGAACAAGTCATTGATTCTGGGTAAGGGGTACTTGTTATTTATGGTTACCTTATTGAGTTGTCTATAATTTATGCACAGTTGGAGTGTACCATCCTTCTTATTCACAAACAGGACTGGTGCTCCTCATGGAGACATGCTGGACTGGATATAGCCTTTGTCCATCATTTCTTTTAGCTGTAGTTTAAGCTCGACTAGATCGGGGGTGCTCATCCTATAGGGTGTCCTAGACACTGGCACCGCTCCTAGTGCAAGTTCTATTGAGAATTCAATGTCCCTTCTCGAAGGTAGACCCGGTACCTCTTCCGGAAACACATCTCTATACTCTCTTAATATGGGGTGGTCTTCTAGGCTTCATTTGTCATCCTCAATCGATTTCAACACCTGTATCGCATATAGAGGACATCCCTTTCTACAATACTTTCTCATTTGAAGAGTTGATATTTGTCTCACCGACATAGGTTTATGGATCCCTTGAAGGGTTATCTTTCTCCTTCCTTCATTTACACATTCTAGTTTTATGGTAACAATCCAGCTTAGTTTTATATTCATCTATCCAGTCCATACATTTCAACAAGTCATACGATCCTAGGGGTAGTATGTTAAGGGTAGCTTGGGTGGAAAATCCATCCATAGCGAATTGGAAGGCTGGTATGACCTTCGCTACCTTTCTTTTGGTGCCAGTGGATAACTGTACCAACCATGTCTTGGCATGTTTATGTGGCTATAATTTACACTTACCAACGGCCTGAGGGGCCACATAACTCAAATTTGAACCAGGATCAATTAAAATAGACACTATATGGTTGGCGATCATACCTTCCATCTCCACCACTGAAGCTTCGTGGTCGGCTTGTTTATTATCCACAGCTGCATAAATTTGTAATTCTCCTATTATTTTGTTGTCTATGCGGACAATCCCTCAGTAGATGTTCTTCTCCACAACCCCAACATTTCAAGGGTTCTTTCTTTGGGTTATCATTATTTCCTGGGGTTGATCCAAGAGGTCTATTTCCTCTCTGGGAAGGGAAATTCTATTGGTTTACACTTCGGGTTGAAAATCTCATCCTTGAATACTTCTTATAGTTTTTAAATCTCGGGGATTTAAATACCTTTTTCTAGAATCCTGAACTATTCTTTTGCTTCCATCCTTCACGAGGCTCTAATTGAAGCCCAAACTATTCATAACAATATCTTGCCTTTCGGATAGTGTCTTCTAGGGTCCTTGGCTCATCAAACTCAATCATGTTCTGATAGTCCTTAAGTAGCCCATTGATGAATCATTTCACCTTGGCCTTTTCTTATTTTATGTAGGGTACGTACCTCGGCAACTCAAGGAATCTGCTAACATATTCCTCTATAGTGAGTTGCTCGAGCTTGAGTTCATGGAATTCTTTAGTCTTTTCATCGAAATACTTTTCCGAAAGATACTTCTTCCTGAAGTATTTTTCAAACCGTTCCCAAGATAGGTCTTCTTCATGAATCCCTTTCACATTCTTAAGGTCTTCCCACTAAATGGAATCCTTTCCATTCAAGTTGAAAGTGGCTACTCAGGCCCTCAAGTTTTCTAAGAATTCATGGACTCTAAAATACTTCTTTAGTCCAAGCAGTCAGGCCTCCGCTTCCTCTCCCTTCTTGACCTCACCATCGAAAGAGGGTGGTTTGGCCTTCTTGAATTCTTCAATATTATGACTTTTGGAATGCTTTTGTTTCTTCCATTTTCTTCGAGAATGTGAACTAGTTCTGTTACTACTAGAAGATCCCTCTGAGTCGCCAATTTCATTTCCAGAGGAATCGTCTGACACTTTTCCCCTATATCCGAGGTGGACCTTTCTTGAGGTGCTCTTCCCAATGTGGCCAATTAAAAGACCATGTTTATGTATCTTAGGTGGACTTCACCTCCTCTTTGTTTGTCATCGATATATGTGACTGGTGTCAGGTCCATCCTGCAGTTGTCTTTGTATGTCGGATAAAATCTAAAACAACACTGCATTAATTTTCATTTTCTTCTCTTGCTATTTTATCAACCTCTCGTTGTCGTCCTTGTATCTTTGTAGTTCAACCATGAGACTCCTCACGAACTCAGCTAGATCTAGAGGGCTCTCTATCACCCTCCTTTTGTCAGACTCTTCATCTCTATTGTGGGAGCCATCCCCCACTTCGTCGTGCATCACCATTCTATACATTTTCAGTTTCCCATGGTTGATCATCCGCTTGCATGCAGAAAAAACACTTGTTGTTAGCCAACATTATATTCATTCATAACCAGCACCTAATTCACATTTCTTAAATACCTACACACACAGCAGTAATGCATACACACACAATAGTAAGTTTTCATTATTTCCATAATAAGGGATTAACCAGCCTTTTTAGGAAGGGAGTAAGGTAAGATGTCACCTTTTAATGTGCTCATCCTTGAGCCCAAACAGATCGAGTGTTGTAACCCTGCTATGATACCAATTTGTAACACTCGCATGCTTTGTGAGAGAACTAAATAAAATTTCTCATTCACGAGCTGGATTAGCTCTTCAATTTCCTGCTAAAATCCCGCTATTTGATCCACGGGCCCTATTGAAACCCCACGAGCATGAACATGCACAAGGCGCAGGCTTCACCTATGCGACCACAAGTTGTGATTGCATGCCTATTAAAAGACATTTCGCATTTCGGGACTTCGGGACTTCTGCATGCGAGTCAATCCTGACTTGTTTCCTCGAATCCTCGACCTTCGGTTTCTCTCCAAGGCCAAATCTATGGACCTGCATTATCCCCTCGATCGACGACTGTGATCGTGTCATGATTTCATGTATCGGGATAATAAATGTGAGCCATCTCTAACTCTCTGTTCCCCAAAATCCTGATCTCCATTAGCTCCTCCCTTAATCTTCCACACATATGATCGGTCACCACGACCTAGGGCTTATTCTTTGAACTCATCGGGACTTCACGTTTCACGAAGTTGGAACACAACCCAACGCCTATCTTTCAAAATCTCGATCCCCAAACTCCCGATATCCCCTCACCCAGATCAATGGTCATGGCTCTCTTGTGATCTAATGGTTCAGATCAAATCATGAGTTTGGGTCTCGCGAGTTCACAAAACTCTACCTTTTGACTTATTTCAGTAGTGATTCAACGAAATGCTAATCTCTCGCCACATGTCTTCTTACGATGGATGGTCAAGGAGGTTCCTGATAGATCCTTGGATTTACGGTCTAGATTTCATCACTACTTGCAAAGAATGAAACTTTTGAGGCGTTAACGCCTACACTCCCTCTTCAAATATAATGGTCATGACAGACCTCGAATCCTTCCTGAAGGATCTCGTCCTTTCATCTCTCAAACGAAAGGATATTCCCTTTCATTAATTGAACTCTCTATCCTTTATGAACTTGGGAAATGAAATTCAACCTCTCAGATCTTCAAGCTTCCGCAACTCCGAAACCTTTGAAAACTAACTCCTTCTTGCACAGGGTTCCCAAAACCAGGTCACCCGAACCTTCAGATGATTCTTGGGAAAATTATCCCTACTCTTAGTCGGGTTTCTGGATAAGGGCTCGGGTGTGTTTCAAAGTCCCTAGGATACTAACCTGAATGAAGTGCCTTCCTAAATGACCAAGTTAGGAGCTATGACACCGGGGCAAGGTAAACTCACGGGTTTACTGTAGAGGTATCCATACCAAGGAGCTTACTCCGACTCTGAGATATGATGAAATTCCCTGGGGAAGGTGCTTTTGAGGTATTAAATTATAACATCACGAGAATCAAGTAGATGGGACGATTCTCAGTGGAATGGACTCATGCTCTGGCCTTAATCATTTTATACAAAAACCAACTATGGCATATAATTATACACATGCATCCATTACTTCCAATCTAAAACACTAGGCAATCATTCCACATAGAAACCATTTATGGGCATATAAACACAAGCATGTATCCATGATATTCAATTCAAAATACAAGGCATAAATCACTTATTGGGACCAAAAGGTGTGATGTGACTGCTGATAGGGGTGCTTGTTTCCTCCCAACCATAGGCTCAGTCACTCCCAATGGATTTATCACTGGCCACCCCCGAGCTTAGGCCATGATGCTTTGAGATTCCATCTCTTACTTCTAGCTCAGTGGAAGTTAGTGATGAAGATTACTCTCCTTCTCCCTATACAGGAATAGATGAGGATGAAGGTTACTCTCCTTCTCCTAACTCGGTCTCTTTTCTCTACGATCCCAACTCACTTTTCACTCTCAATCCTTCCTTGGACTCGAGAGTTTTATGCTCTCGTCTCTGCATCCTTCACCGGTCCTCTCTGCCCACACCACACTTCCTTTATTTCCTTTCTCAGTAAGATTGTGTGTGGATCAAATTCCTAGTCTGTGGTCACGTCCAGAAGCCTTGCAGATGGGTTGTTTTCCCCATCCCCTCATTAAATTTTGAGGAGGTCTTCCCACCTACCAGCCTGATTGTAATTCATTTCGGGTTAGAGGGTTGTTCTAATCTTGAGAAATTAAAACCAACATAGTACTGTCTCGATGGAAGTTAACGCAACTGCTTCGGGCCCCTTTCACCACCTTTTCATTAGTAATCATGGTCTATTTTAGCACATCCCCTTCCCAGAAATCATGCAACACATATTCAAAACCAATTTACATTCGTTGACCTTTTATACAAAGTTCCATCAAATCAAACATTCACACCTTTGAGTTTGCCATAGTTCTCTAGCCAATGTAGTTATATTTACAAATTGGGGGAAACATAGTGTTACACTGCGCAATGCTAACTTGTAGTTTATAAAATGCCTTGGTTGGTATCTGCATCATTACCAATTGTATATGTGCTAGGTCTTTCAATGGTATCTAGCCGAAAATTTCATCAATGTGCAGCATGTTGGGTGTCATGTGAAAAGTCAAGCTCGCTTGTTCCATCGTCTGGATCGTATCCTGCTAACTCGACCCAACCTTGGCTCCTGTCTGTGATGTTACAGGGACCGATTCTATTCTTCTATCGTCCCTTTGTGTTTCTCTGATCTACTCGAGGAGTTGTCTCATGTCTTTCAACTCTTCCTGAATCATGTCCCTTTGGTGTTGGGCATCGTCAAAATCCTCCAATGTTCGATCTTGGACCATTTGGGCCACAAGGTCTGCGTTGTCTTCAGTGATTGTTTATTCTAGTGGTGTTTTGTGCACCTTTGATTTCTTTCTTGTGCCCCCTGTTTGTATGATTGGCCTCTTCATCTGGCCTTGCTCATGCTGAGTAGAAATTGATTTGGTCCCCTGTGTTGTCTCCATCTCTTTTTCCTGTTCCTGCAGCGCCTAGGTGTTGTTCTTCTTCCCCACCTGGGTACCTTTCTTGGACGCACCCCCTTTCTTCTATTGCATCAGGTTATGACCTAGATTTGGCTTCTTGGGCGCCATTTTTTCTCCTGCAATTTTTTGTTCTTTCCCTGCATCAGCCTCCTTATCTGCAGACATCTCTTGAGCCATGGTTGGAACCCTCCAATCATCATGCCAATCCTTGATGGTCATTTCTACATTTTCTTCCTTGACACAGTATCGCAGTTGTATCCATTTATTCTCGGGGTCCTTCTGTGCTTGGATCCATACTGTATGCCTGGTTTCTTTAAAGTTGGCTATGCCCTGATACTGTGCGACCACTTCTGGTGCAATCCACCAAGTGTTGACAATGATTTCCTACAGGTCGTTGTAATACCCTACAAACATGTCTATGTTCACAGTTTTTTTTTTAGGGTCTAAAGTGATCCCCAATGATACGTATCGTGCTACGCGGCAATGAGTGGATCTCTCAACAAAGTATGTATACTTTGGCTCCTTCCATATGACAAAGGAGATCAGGATGAGTAGCCAAGAATAGTGAAATTTTGTCCCCAGGTCCTGGGCATCCTTTCAGTCTTCCAGAAACAAATTCAACAAGTACGAGGCACAGCTAAGTATAGTGCCCTCCGCACATTATGTTGGTGATGCGATGACCCTGGGAGGGACTTCCTGCTTGTGGCACTTTTTGAGTAGCTTGCACGCCATGATTTTTGTGGCCATCCTTGTGGCTGCATCACTAATGTGCTTAATTATGATTATGTGTGACCCTCATTCTATACCATACGTCTTCTTCATTTCCTAGGCTAGTGCCTTCTCCTTTGTTTTGTCATCAAGGTATTGTGCAGGTTTCTCCCTATGATATGGAAGCCCTGTAATATATGTAATGAGCTCTATTTCTATTGAGACGGGCTCTTCCACCCATAGGTATCCTCTGTGGGTAACTGCCATCAGTTTCTTGACCCAGTTGGTTACGTCACGAGCCCTTCCAAAGTGAGGGATCTCCAAAAGTCTTAGAATATCGGTTTTGGCCAGTCCGACTGCCCACTTTTTTGGTTGGTTAATTGGTTCGTTGAAGGGTCCTATGCCCACAGTATCCAGGTAAATTTTCTTTGAAAACTATGGAAACTTGTCTATGTCGATCACATCGTGATCCGAGTACCATAGTTTTTCCACGTGGCCTATCAGGATACTCACTACACGTACCCCATCTGGAATGAACGGCAAGACTATGGTTGTGGTATCCTGCCTGTGCGGTGATCCCGCTATTGGTTGCTTTCCCTTCCATTGTGGTGGATAACTTGAGGTTCCAGCCTCCATTATTCTCTCTTTTGCATACTCCTCTGCCCATCCAATGACATCTTCAACTGATCAAAATCTGGACCAGGGGTCTAAAATTTGCTCAATTTTCAAAGTGCTCGGAATGCGACGAAAATGGTGCCATTGTGTCCGTCTCGTTCTCCTGATTCCGGCGGTATATTTATTTTCGCAAACGGAGTCCGTATGGAGAAGTTATCGAGGTCTGTTCGCCGAGCCAAACAGGGAAAAAAATTTGATGCTGACTGGGCAGGCCGTACTGCCACGTGGTAGGGCCGTACAGTGCTGACGTAGGCGTCCGTACATGATGATGTGGCACATGTGGCAGGTGATGTGTCGATGGTGACTTGGCAATTGATGAAGTGGCAAGTTTTGATTGGTTGTCAACGGACGAATTGTATGGTGACACGTGGCACATTTGTGGCAAGTTGGAAGGTGCCACGTGGCCCAATGAGAGGCTGCCACGTGGCACCCATTTATAGATTGTTGGGTTAATGTTTGAGTTATTAAAATTAGTTGGAGGCCACGGGGTTCGACCCCCGGACCTCCCATTATGCAAAGCCTTTACAATTTTATGACAACCAATATGCCGCCGCGTGTTGCTTGTAAGTAAAATGGGTTTAAAATTATTTAACTTTAAAACTATGGTAATGTGGCGGGGGCTCGGGCCAGGGCTAGGCTCCGGCTCGAGGTTCTATCGTATTGCATATGACCATAATCATATGACTCTCGCGCGGGAGTTTCAATTGTTAACACGGTTATTACACATTGCATGTAACCATAGCTTTCGCGCGGGAGTATGTGTTTCCCGGAGCCAGCCCGTGGTCACAACTATAACACATACGACCACTGTTTTATTCGGAGGCGCGAACATTTGTGTTAAATGTAACCGCGATTGGAATACCATATGACCATTAACGGAGGTTCAAAAACGCGCGCGGGGTGGTTAACATAATAACCACGGTTTTAAATGTTTGCATGTGAACATATAGTATTATATACGTGCGGGATTTAGCCATGGTTTAAGCCCACGGTCTACACACCATATATGTGACCAACATTTTATATTTGCGCGTGGTGTTTTAATGTGAAAATATATTTGCCCATATATTATTTTGGCGCGCGGGCGCGCGGGCCAACCTACAGAGTGCAGAATGGCGAACAGGTAACCAGAGCCAAAGGGGAAAAATGGCAGCAAGCATAACTTTTGGTCATTGTTGGATGAGCCATTGTCCATTTGCAGAGTTTTTACAGACCAATTTGGGGTTTTTATGTATTCTGAACTCAATGGTACAGTCTGTAAATCCATTTGAGTTGAGCAGCATCTTGTAATGAGCATTTGACAAACTAATCCCAAAGAGCCAAGTCCATTGAAGGAGGCTCAAGGAGACGTAGCCCAGAGAGGGGTGAACTCCTTTATCATCTTGGTATTGTTGTGAGTTTTATGTGTTATTTGCTGCACTTTTTATGTCTGTGTATTTGATTATAACACATATTTAAGCATTTAAAAGGACATTCCTCACACATGAACATTGCAAAGAAGAACCAAGAACTTAACACATAAACCAGTCATGCACATTTTAACACATGAAGCAAGGTCCTGTTAAGATTTATTTTATGAGGTAGAGGGTGCTTGCATAGCATAACAAGTTAGCCTTCTATTTTCAGATCATCAACTATGCCCTCATGTGGTTGCTCTGGCGTGGTAGTGTCTGATCTTTCTGGTGTGGCCATTTATGTTTGGTTCGGGACCATCCCATTAACCCTCGAGGCTTCTTCAAGGTTTTTAGGGCGCGAATGATTGCTTGCATCCTGGGTCTACTAGATCTGTCCTACTTTCGGCATATCGATATCCATGCCCACTGGTGTTGTCTGTTGGGTTTCCTCCATGACTGGTGTGGGGCTTCTTGGTTCCATATTGGGCGACAGGATTTCGTCCAAGTTGACAAATTTCGGAGGCCAAGGTGGTTTTTGTTCGCTTCCCTGTGGATGTCGTTGTGCTCTAACGTTGCTTCGAAGTCATCTATAGGACTTTCTCAGTGCTCCTAGCTTGGGCGGTGCCATGGTGGTAAAGATGTTCTCCGTTGATCTTAGTTGGCTCTGTAACTTCTCCAAACTCGCTCTTTGCTTTGTATACTCTATCGCTCTGTGATTTTCCTAATTTCACAATAACCTTTCCACTCCTCTTCTCAGAAATGTTACCCAAGTTGCATTTTAAATGAACTGGCACTTCCCACGTACTTTACATTGAATTCCATTGACATCTCCAATTGGCACAATTAATGCGGCATCTCGTCAATCATTCCTGGCATTCAATTTTGATAGTCGTCATCAATTGGTGCCTATTTTTCATACCCTCCATTTTCGTTGTTTCTGCCTTTTAGTGACCATTGTTCCTTTCATCATTGCACTAATATTTTTGAGTGCACGTGAGCATTCTCTTTTCGACACACTACCCCTTTGTTTCTATCTCTTGATGTCCGGTGCGGTAACTCCCCTGTTGTTGTGCTTAGTTTTTTTGGTTTTTTTTTTTACATGCTAGGAGGTAGACTATCCTTATACATCTTCAGTCGACTCCCATTGCTCATTCCTCTGAGTTTTGTTTCTCCTAAGTCCTTCAATTGCACATCCCCCCCCTCCATAACAGTCTTTACTTCATATGGTCCCAACCAATGCATTCTGAGTTTTTCGAGGTGTTGAAGAGATTTACTATTGTACACCAAGACTAAGTCTCCCTCCTTGAAATTTGTCCTCTTGATATGTCTATCATGTCAATATTTGTCCCTTTTTTTTTGTACTTCTTGGTGAAACCCTACTAGAATCCTATCTTCTTCCATGATCCTCTGTTGATTTATCCTTTCATGCATTGTTCCTTGCTCTGTCATGTTTGTAATTGTTGCTACATGCAAACTAGGTACCAGAAATTATAATGGCACCACTGCTTCTTGTCCATACACCAATATGAATGGTGTTTTCCCTATCAATTGTTTGCATGTGGTCTTGTAGGCCCATCGTACTGTCGGTATCTTCAAATCCCAATCATCCCTATTAACATTGAAAATCTTTGTTAATGCATTCTCGAGGATCTTATTAAAGGCTTCCACTATTCCATTTGCTTGAGGATGATATGGTGTACTCTTTTGATGATAAAATTCAAATTACGCAGTCATAGCCTTAATAGTGATGTTAATAAAGTGAGTTCCTTGGTCACTCATAAAAATCCTTGGGCATCCAAAACTGGTGATTACATGTTCAAACAAGAAGTGTGATGCGGTCTCTACACTGCAATATTTTACTGGTGCCACTTCTGCCCATCTTGTCAAGTACTTTGTCACAGTAATAATGTACCTTTATCCTAAAAATTTTGTTGGTGGGTTAATTGGTCCCACAAAATCTATTGCCCATTTTTCAAATACCTGCAAGGTTGCTTGTGGTCTCAGGGGCATCTCGTCCCTTCTGTTCGGTTTACCAACCCTCTAGCATACATCACATCTCTGGCAGTAGTCCTTTGAATCTATGTGAACAGTTGACCACCATAGTCCTATGCGCAATACCTTATGTGCGGTAGCTTTGCCTATATAATGTCCTATTGTTATTCCCTCATGGGATTCTGCCAAAATCCTAGGTCTTTCATGTTGTAGCAAACATCTTCTCAAGATGTTATATACACCCATTTTGTATAAGTGTCCTGTAATCAATTGATAGTCTTCAGCCCTGACTACCAGATTTTTCTTCTGCACGGTATTGAATTCTTGTGGCGTAGTCCATGTACTTAAGAACTGAATGATATACGCAAAATATTCATCACCTACTTTGACTAAAAATAATTGTGCATCGGGAAAGTTGTCCTCTAGATTCATAGGTTCCTCCCCAATGGTGATCCTTGAGAGATGATTAGGACCTGCATTCAACTTTCCTGGATTGACTATCACTTCAAAGTCAAATTATTGAAACAACAATAGCCATTGACAAATTATCCCCCCCAACACCGGCTTGTTGATGAGGTATTTGAGAGTTGAATGGTCTATGAACATCTTAAAATGTTTTCCCAGCAAGTAATGTCT
>ML808544.1:110465-128044 GCA_009831015.1 Picea engelmannii | reverse complement strand
ACACACTACCCCTTTGTTTCTATCTCTTGATGTCCGGTGCGGTAACTCCCCTGTTGTTGTGCTTAGTTTTTTTGGTTTTTTTTTTTACATGCTAGGAGGTAGACTATCCTTATACATCTTCAGTCGACTCCCATTGCTCATTCCTCTGAGTTTTGTTTCTCCTAAGTCCTTCAATTGCACATCCCCCCCCTCCATAACAGTCTTTACTTCATATGGTCCCAACCAATGCATTCTGAGTTTTTCGAGGTGTTGAAGAGATTTACTATTGTACACCAAGACTAAGTCTCCCTCCTTGAAATTTGTCCTCTTGATATGTCTATCATGTCAATATTTGTCCCTTTTTTTTTGTACTTCTTGGTGAAACCCTACTAGAATCCTATCTTCTTCCATGATCCTCTGTTGATTTATCCTTTCATGCATTGTTCCTTGCTCTGTCATGTTTGTAATTGTTGCTACATGCAAACTAGGTACCAGAAATTATAATGGCACCACTGCTTCTTGTCCATACACCAATATGAATGGTGTTTTCCCTATCAATTGTTTGCATGTGGTCTTGTAGGCCCATCGTACTGTCGGTATCTTCAAATCCCAATCATCCCTATTAACATTGAAAATCTTTGTTAATGCATTCTCGAGGATCTTATTAAAGGCTTCCACTATTCCATTTGCTTGAGGATGATATGGTGTACTCTTTTGATGATAAAATTCAAATTACGCAGTCATAGCCTTAATAGTGATGTTAATAAAGTGAGTTCCTTGGTCACTCATAAAAATCCTTGGGCATCCAAAACTGGTGATTACATGTTCAAACAAGAAGTGTGATGCGGTCTCTACACTGCAATATTTTACTGGTGCCACTTCTGCCCATCTTGTCAAGTACTTTGTCACAGTAATAATGTACCTTTATCCTAAAAATTTTGTTGGTGGGTTAATTGGTCCCACAAAATCTATTGCCCATTTTTCAAATACCTGCAAGGTTGCTTGTGGTCTCAGGGGCATCTCGTCCCTTCTGTTCGGTTTACCAACCCTCTAGCATACATCACATCTCTGGCAGTAGTCCTTTGAATCTATGTGAACAGTTGACCACCATAGTCCTATGCGCAATACCTTATGTGCGGTAGCTTTGCCTATATAATGTCCTATTGTTATTCCCTCATGGGATTCTGCCAAAATCCTAGGTCTTTCATGTTGTAGCAAACATCTTCTCAAGATGTTATATACACCCATTTTGTATAAGTGTCCTGTAATCAATTGATAGTCTTCAGCCCTGACTACCAGATTTTTCTTCTGCACGGTATTGAATTCTTGTGGCGTAGTCCATGTACTTAAGAACTGAATGATATACGCAAAATATTCATCACCTACTTTGACTAAAAATAATTGTGCATCGGGAAAGTTGTCCTCTAGATTCATAGGTTCCTCCCCAATGGTGATCCTTGAGAGATGATTAGGACCTGCATTCAACTTTCCTGGATTGACTATCACTTCAAAGTCAAATTATTGAAACAACAATAGCCATTGACAAATTATCCCCCCCAACACCGGCTTGTTGATGAGGTATTTGAGAGTTGAATGGTCTATGAACATCTTAAAATGTTTTCCCAGCAAGTAATGTCTAAATTTATGAAGCACATAGACCATAACTAATCCTTCCCTCTCTGTGGTATTTTAATTATGCTCTGATTCTGATGATTTTATGCTAGAAAATGTTATCATATGGTCAAATTCTCATGCTCTTGGCTGCGCCAGAATAGCTCCAAGTGTTATGGTTGATGCATATACATGCACGTGAAATGTCTTTTCCCAATCTGGGAATACCAGTATTGGTGCGGTTACCGTCCTCTCTTTCAGGGTGTCCAATATTTGTTGATACTCTTCTATCCACTGAAACTTGGTGTCTTTCCTTAACAATTTCTCCATTGGTGCAGTGATCTATGCATTCCCATTTATAAATTTCCTATATTATTTTGGTGGTGGTATATTAACAATTACTGCAATCATGGAAGGATCTACGAGCAAGCCTTGTTTGCATACTATATGGCCCAATAGTATTCCAAAGGGTCTTTTAAAGATGCACGTCTTGATTTTTAACAATATCTGACACTACTTTCATATTTCTAACATCATCCTCAAGACCTCTACATGGTTTGTCAACAGACTATAGATTGTCCAATCATCCAAATATACCTCTAGAAATTGGTGGATGAATTCTTTGAATGCAGCTATGACTACTCTGGAAAATATTGTTGGTGCATTCTTCAATCCAAAAGGCATGATTGTGTACTGGTAGAATTCCCATTTTGTGGAAAAAGTGGTCTTGTACCTATCTTCTGGAGCTATCTTGATCTAATGGTAGCCTAAGAATTCGTCAGTTAATGAATAGGCTTCATGTCCTCCTACGTTCTCCAATGCCTCATCTGTGAAAGGAGTAGGGAACGGGTCAAGTAGGCACGCATCATTCAACTTCCTCAAGTCGACACATATCATTATCCCTCCCTACTTTTTATCCTGAACTACCATAGGGCTTACCCATTTGGATTCCTCTACAGGTTCTATGATTCTAGCCTCCAACATCCTATCAATTTCAGCTTTGACTTTTTGCTTATAGATTAGATTTAGTCTATATGGTCTTTGTCTGATCGGTCTTTCCTCATATCTAAGAGGTATCTTCATTTCCCCTAGCTCTCCTACTATGCCTTTCATTTATGTGAACATTGTTGGGAACAGGTCATTCTACTCGCGCAGTAAATTTGTTATGCTTTCCACTATTTTCTCATCCCAATAGTCTCCAATGCTGGCCATTTTGGGATTCTCAGTTGTCCCAATGTTGACTTTCTTCACCTTGATAGGCACAGCAAATGCTTATGAATATAGAGGTGGACCTTCCACTTCTCTTTCCCCTCCCTCTTCCTCGATCTGAATGTTTCAAGAATCATCTTCATAGGGTGCTTCTTCCTGCACATGGTAGCATGATAGTAGTTCTTTTACTATCTGTCTGTTCTTTTGTTGCTCTTTTGTTATGAGTTCAACTTCTTGTTCTTTAATGAATATCACCCCTCTGATTTTTTTAAGTGTTGAGTCTATGTTGGGGTTCTCATGCTCAAATGAGAAAGTGACTGTAAAAAAAATTGAATATTGTCCAGTTTGTAGTTCCTTTGCACAATTCCTGGTTTGCATACTAGTTTGTTGGGATCCCTTCTAACGTGTGAACAAAATGATGAGGCCATTCCTCCAGTGGGGTCATCCTCCATAGTTTTTTTCACTTCGCCAAATGTTTTTTTGGTGTCCCCTATCCATCATATTTTTGTAGTTGGTTGATTCCCTATTCTGCACCAAACCTGATGCGCAATAACCACTTACATTGGTACCAATCCTTGATTGTTTCTTTGTGCGCACCCCACCATCTTGTAGGTGTTGTCTTGAGTGTTATATCCAATGATAAGAGCCTCTAATTCTATAGCACGTCGTCTTCATATCATGTTAAGAATGCTTCTAATCCATTCACCCCATGGAAGCTGGGAGGTTCCCTTATCTCCATACCAACCCATGTTCCTGCATAGTCTATTCTTGCGCATATTCTTGTAGATACTTTGTGTAACCACTTCTGTCAGTTTTATAAGCCTGTGTCTGATTCTGATGCACATGAAGTGTTACTTCTCCAACTGAGTACCCCATTTGTAGTTGGGTCCACATATTCTTCTTCTTGCGTGATTTTTTCTATACAACTAGTTAATTTCCTCCAAGTCTAAGCAAGTAAGTTCTACAAACCTTTCCCCTTATGATGGATCCAATCACACAATGAATTTTTATTCTCCTGACTCAAATGTCATCTTCCTTGTATTTAAGTTGATTATGGACTGATTTTCAAGTGCCCAATCCAAGCCAAACAATGATGGATAAGGTGTTGTGTCATCCACTATCTCTATTACTTCGAAGTCAGCGTTAGTGTGTACTCCATCCAAATCTATTGTTACCCCTTTTAGTCTCCCAATTCGTAGAACTATATGTTGATTCGCTAGTTTCAACTGAACTAGTGAATGTCCTAATGTGGGTTCTCCCATACATTGCCATGTCTTCTTGGGTAGCACATTTACTTCGGATCCTAAATCCAGTATAATATCTCCCATGTTGAAATCTCCAATGTTGGTGTTCAGTCTAAATTATATGCTTGTTCTCCTCCTTGTATGTAGATGATTAATTGTTTTCTGTTCTAGCTTTCCTTCTACTTCTATTCTACATCTTTCTAGCATATTTTTTTATATTTTAACAGATAATGTATCATTTAGTAGTTTCACATAGGATTGCAAAAAACCTTTAATTGTACTTACGTGTACCAAGGGTTTTGCTTCTTTGGTGTGATCCAATGATGGAGGCATCTCGTACTATGGCACTTCCTTATTATTTTGTGCAGTTGATGTCAATGCAATATATGGCTTCAGGAATTCTTGTCTGGCTTGCTTCAATATCTCCTTTTTGTTCTATGCATCAAACTGCTTCTTTGGTTCAGCATTCTTCTTCACCCATTAGTGTTCTGATGGATCTTGTCTTATTTCATCATTCCATGTCTTAGCTCCTCCTCGCGTAACTATGTTGATGTTTCTTCCTTCATACCTTACTTCTACCGAAATCCACTGAACATTCTAATTGTTCTGATTCCTCTTTTCCTAGATCTTCTCCAGTAGTGTAGGACATTCTTCCATGTCATGATCCGATGCACGACAATACATACATGTCACAGGTGGAAGTGGACATTCTCTTACATAGTGTCCTAGTTGTTGATAGTTGTGGCATACGATTGAACCTTTGCCTCTTCCAAAACCTCCTTTTTCTCTTCCTCCACATCTGTAGCCAGCTCGATCTCCTCATGGTGCATTGTACTGAGGCACCTGGTTATAATGTGCGGGATTATAGTGTAGTTGCAAAGTATTATAATGTGGCTACGCAGTGTTATATTGTATTTGTGAAGTGTTATATTATTGTTGCATAGTGTTATACGAGGCTGGTACTTGGTTAAACTGTGGTGTAGCATGTCCAGTCATCATTTTTGTCTGCACCCTATAAGCATCTGATGTTCTTTCCCTCTTCAATTCCATGGTCCTGCAATCTTTGTCATCATGGCCTACTCACTTGCAAAAGTTGCAATATGAGCTCTTAGGTACTTTCTGGTACTTTAGCATCATTGGGAAGTGATATGGATCATGCCCCTGTTTCTTACAATTCTCACACCATAGTCCTCCTGTCGGAAATGGATTTGGCATTCCTACTTCCATATACTGCGTGAATGTCATACATTCGTTCTTATGGTGTCCTTATGTCCTACGTGTGGTACACAAAACGAATTCTCTTTTGTACTTACCTTTGTTCTGGTTTAGCTGGAATGTTAATTTCTTCAGATCCTCCTTCAGCTCCTCTGTGGCTGGATATGTCTTCTGATATTGGTTCTCTTCTAGTTGTAGGGCTTCCTATAGAGCCTATGCCTGTGTTTGAAACTTTTGTTGTCACAAAGGGTATTTCAAATGTGGTAGTAGTGAATTGAAAAATAGATGCCTGTGTTGCATATCTATCATGACATACTTTAAATTTCCCTTCTCTCATTTGAATCATTGGTCAATATCCCATACATATTCTTTTGGTTTCTGTCTGATTTTTATCATCTCGTTCATGTACTAATATTATGAACTAGGCTTCTTGAACTCATTTATCAACATCTTCTTGATATCTCCAATCGTTATGGTTGTCCCTGGCGGATTGTTTGCAACTAAACTCATATACCAATCCAGTGCACGATCTCTTAGTGTAATAGCTAATTGTTCTAGTTTAGTGTCCTCATCCATGATTTGTTTTGGTTCCCATATATTGTCACAAATGAATAGGTGCTTCTGTGGTCCTCCAACGCTTCTCCTTTGAATTCTAGTAACCTGATGGTGGGATCGTGTCCTGCCATCCTGAATGTTGAACTACTACCTCCATGTGGTGTAGATACTTGACTAATGATTCTTGAACTGGCTCCTCCAGTTATTTTTCCTTGTGTATATGTACTTCATATTGTCTTCCTTCTCCCAAAATTTGGTTTTCTGAATGGTGGTGTTCTTCTTGGTGTATTAGTCGTACATGGGTTTATGGGTTCCACACTGACACTGATATGGATAGGAGTACTTCCTTTGATTCCTACTCTTGGAAATCTCGTCTTCCTCTCATATGTCGTATGAAATATTTCCTCAATGTGCCTCATAGCTCGGAGATCCTCTACCTCCTCTTCATCACTTTGCAAGCCTTCCATCATGGCTATGACTCTCTTCTTGGTGTTCACCTTATATTGGTAGGGTACTCCACTACGCGTCTTTCCAGTTTTTTCCATGATCCTCTTGATCTCATCTTCATCCATCATGATTGGGTCCAAGGCCTCCTACTTCTTTCCTTTATCCTTTGCTCCCTCCATTTCTCCTTCTCCTATCATTGCTTCCCCCCTTCCCCCATGCACGCAGGGAAATTTAGCTATCTGATTCCATTGTCATTACTCCTTTGTTATATAATAATATCTTAATAGAAGTACATAATGATCTGATGTACCTACCTCAAGGTCCCTTCAATAACGCTTGTTCAGTTGCGATGTAAGACTTGGTTGTATCTACTACAAATTATGTGATAAATCCGGCAACAATGTTGTCTAACCAGAAATCTACTACATGTGTAAAGTTATTATCCACTCATTGTATCTGCACGATCTCTTCAGGCTTCCACTCTAGTTGCTTGATCCGATTTGTATGATGGTTTTATTTCAACCCTTTTATCCACTCCTGCAATATGTGTGGGAAAGCATAGAAAAATACTTCATGCAAGTCGGTGAATACATACTTGTCCAGATATTTTCACGGTGTCAACTTCGGGTTTCTATTATCTTTCTGCACAAACTCCAACTCATTTGTTTTCAACCATATTTCTATATCTTCCTTTGTGGGATTCCATGGTCTCAACATCCCCTTTTAGATTCTCATTCTCTCACATTTTTATCGTCCGATCCAGCATTATTTTGACGCCTCTTCAGCAGATCGCATTCACTCAAACCAATTATGTTCCATCCAACCGGCAACGGAATCATTTGTTGGACTTGAACCATTTTTTGTCTTTAGGTTATACTTCTTTTACTTATGGTTCTTTATGGGTTATTCGGATTCTACCTTACTATCATAGATTAACCCTGGTTCAGATTTGATAAGCTCCCAACAAAATCCCTCTAAAACTATCGGCACATCTGGAAGACTAGAAGGCAATGCAACACGCAGAGTGTATTTCTCAGTCTCACTCGAGATAGCTCTATGGGTGGTTGCAATACTCAGGTGTTTGCAACCAGGGAATGAGTGGATATTTGTAGTCATACTCTGTAATCTTTATTCATTCGGTCGAACATTTAATCATAGCATTCACTCTATTTCATGCATGTGGAATATCAGATCTAACTAGTTAATTCATTCATATAACATTCAACATTTAACACCAAATAAAGATGGATACATTCATCCATACGACACAGGTGTTACTGTGGTTCACGCCCTACTGGGCTACGTCCACAAATATCTGGCTCTCAAGCTTCTTATTATGGTTCAATAATATGTCACGCCACTCATGTTTGCAATCTTAGATCTCACTCTCCTCAAAAGGCTCCTCGATCCCTATGAGGCTGACTAGATCACACCAGGATCCTCAGCCCGCAATCTAACCCTCGGGATCAAGTCACTCCCCACTTCCCTATCTCACCAGTTTAATGACTCATATAGTTATTACAATTCTCTTCCCCTATGTGTCTGTCTGTATCTCTCTTCTTCTCTCTGTCTACCCCTCTTTGTCTTACCGTATACATCTATTTATATTCTTGACTCACCGGCCATTATAGTACATTACAAAAACCCTAACCCTAGTGTCGTTAGGTCTTCCTTGCATGTGCACCTTGCCTGCTCCACTTGCACATGTTTCTTTTCCTTCCACCTGTCCTTCCCTCCTTGCATGCTTCTCTTCCCGAAAATAGCCTTTCTTCCTAACTAGGCCTGCATCCAACACCGTCGATCTAAGGGACCAATCCTCAACTACCCAATTAACCGGGAACGTGTCATGGAATGACACGTGGACCCTACTCATCCCCTGTTGAGTGTTGTACGTTGAACTAGAACCGTTGGATGAGTGGGCACGTGGCAAGAGATCCCATCATTCGAAGACTTAGTAATTTGGGGAAGTTTAGCCAAGAGTTTTAAAAGTGTGAAAACTACCAAATTCGTGAGTGCCGAAGTGAATCTCAACCATTGGTCGAAGAGGACATGTGGCGCCAAATATGAGAGTCTAGAAACTTAGCTCTTCGGGGGATTTATGTCAAGAGGAGTCGGTAAACTCTGAATCCCAGAGCTGTGAAGTAACGAGAGTCATAGATCATAGGATCTACATGGAATCCTACTGACCGTTATATCGAAGGGCTGAGAAATTATCGGTCTAAGATGATGTGGATCGATGACACCATCTTAGGTGACGTGGACCTGCATTACGCGTGCCACATGTCACCTAGTTTTGGTCGATTCACATACCCCTTATACTGATTAAAGCAGGACATGTGTCAGACCGTAAGGAGGAAACGTGTCACCCCTTGACCCTTGTCATGTTTCAACTTTTGGTTTGTACCCGCCTAGTCGACAAGGCTGGTGACATGTCCAGGACTCCAGGAGCCTGGATAGTTTCAGGAGTTAGAAAGATTCAAGTAGAATCGTCGAACATCGATCGTCAAAGGGCCCAAGACACATGGTGTGAATTTGGGAGGTTTGAGTATAGGTTGATAAAGGGAGGTCCAATGATGAGCTTCGATCATCGAAGGGATAAGGCCACGTGGTGATATTTCGGGACTTCAAGGATTTGTAAAAAGATGTGTTACGCACAGATTGTCGAAGCCCCCTCCCTAACTGTAGGATCTCAACAGAAGACATGGATTGTTGATCTCCTTCGTGGTTCGATCATCTGAGAATTTGAAAATGCTTTTAGGAACTTCTGAAGTGTCGAAACATGTGCTAACGTGGGCTCTTAGCTCCCGGTTTTCAGCCTGAGATCACAAGGAAGACCCCGCTAGCTGGTTCAAGTGCACAGTGAGAGATGTAAATTTTGGGGAAGCTAATTAAGAGGGTTTTTCTTAATTAAGGGACCGAAAATGAACCAGGGAAAGTGAAAATTTGATGCCCCATCCCTAGAAAGGGTATTTAGGGGTTGGGTGTGTTACAGTTTGTTGCGTTGATGTTGAACTAGGTCTTTGGTGAGATGAATGGCACTCTGATTGTCACACCAAAGGTTGGTCGGATGTTGTTGCTGGAATCCAAACTCTAAAAGTTTATGTCGAAGCCACAAGAATTCTTGACTTGCATTTACCATTGCTTAGTACTATGCTTCTTTTGAAGAAATTTCAATAGTATGTTGTTTCTTACAGGCCCAAGTGACAAGTCCTGAACCAAGGCTAAAAGCATAACTTGCAGTAGATTGTCGATCATCGGGGTTGTCAGCCCAATCTAAATCAGTGAAACCAACCAATAAAGGAGTCCCCTCTGAATTGTAATGGATCCCAAACTGAACTGTACCCCGTACATACCAAAGTATCCTTTTAGTTGATTTCTAATGGATTTCATGGAATCGGGCAACAAGACCAACAACAAAGGAAAGATCAGGACAAGTATGAGTCAAGTATAATAGGCTACCAACTAACTGATGGTAGCCTCTAGTTGATTACATATTTTTTGAAATGAGAGATAGTTTGGATGACCAAAATGCTCATGCCAAAGTTTTCTCAATTCATCACTATGAGAAACAAAAATTGATGGAAAAGATGATGACCCAAAGTTTTCAAAATTGTACAACCTGGAAATATCATCAGCAATTCTAGTTGCAAGAACATGCTTAGGATCTTTTAGATCCTTGATTACAACTTGGTGAGGTGAAAACTCTACGGTTTTAGCTTTACCTGAATGAGTGATTTGATATACTGATAGAAGGTTACAAGAAATACTTGGAACACATAATACATCATCGAAATGACCATTATCTACTTGAATTTTTCTAGATCATACAACACTAAGAGATCTATCATCACCAACAAATATTTTCTTGGTGTTACATTCATTTGGGGCATAAAATATATCTTTATCCTTATCCATATGATAAGATTCTCCAGAATCAATAAGCCACTCATCAGAAGAAGAAGTAGAAGTTGCATTGAAGGAGAAACCAAAAGTAGAAAGTACATGTCCATGAGAAGAAAAAGAAGTAGAATCAATATTGATATTGTGTTTCTTCATCGTTGCTTCTAAAGTTGCCATCTTATTAAAACATTTGGACTCATAATGACTATATTTATCACAAAAGTTTCAATGTATGTTAGTCTTCTTATTTTTAGATTTTTCTCCTTTGTCACCATTAGGAGCTGAAGTTGTCTGAGTGGGTTTGGGACCCTTATGTTGCTTGTTCTTGTGGTAGGGATGTTGCTTCTTAGGATTCTTGGGTTTATCTTTTTATTGGGAGACTAAGGCTTTGTTGGAGGTACCTATAGTGTTGATCACTCCAAGTTGTACAAGATTATATTTGTCTCTAATAAAAGCATCACAAAAGGAATCAAGAGTAGGTTTTTGATAAGCTTTCCCTAGAGCCTCTCTCATGGAATTAAAGGTAGATACAAACACAAAATATGCACTACCTAGCTTAGAAAGAATAATATAGATGCAATGCTCTTCCTCTAGCTTTATCTCACATTCTTCACATAAAATTCTGAGTAAAACCACTCACACAGCTAGATCAAAGATCAACACACCGATGTCTTGATGTGGTAAAACCCCTACAAGGAAACATCCATGGCCCCAGATAATGTGGCCACTTGGAGCAGTTTCTTAATGCAAAATAAAAATATTACATAGAGATTTTACATCAGATTTTATCACAATCGATCGTCGGCAAATGACCCTCCTTGCTCTTTAAATAGAGATCATGGACCAAATGGGTGTTAAGCCACATATCAATGTAGTTTCTAAGGTCGAGGATAATATGAACCTTTGGATCACTCTATGTCGGGAACATATCATGACCGTCAGATTTCCTAACTACAAATGCATACTAAAGAAACACACTTTTACCTAACAACACATTAGACCAAGTAGATCTTAACTAACTCCTAAGTGTCTAAATATCCTAATACAACCCCCTTTCCTTTCCCCATACTACCACCCTGAAATATAAGTGTAGACCAATTGTCACTACCACAATCACATCCACTGTCACTATGTCCAACCTGTCACTGTCACCAACCAACATGTCATTGTCACCAACCAACCTCTCACTATCAGTGTCACTATCATTATCACTGTCATTGTCACTGATATACCATCATCAACCAGATCCACTCACATGGATATAAAAACCATCATCAAACCATGTACATCAACATGTACCATACCATGTACATCAACATGTGTCAACCATGCATATTAGCCTGTACCAAATCATGCATCGACCATACACCAAAACCTGTATCAAATCGTGCACCAACCATGCACCAAAACCTGTACCAAATCATGCATCAACCATGCACCAAAACCTATACCAAATCATGCATCAACAATGCACCATATCATGCATCAAACATGTATCATACCATCAACCATCTACCACTCCAATTACATCAACCATTTATTATACCAAGTACATCAACCATGTATCATCTCATACATCAACCATGTACCATGAATCATATACCATGAGATGTGTCTCAACCATATACCATACACCATGTACCATAACAATGAAGTGCCTCAACAAGGTACTCAAGCATGTACTAATATCATCAACATGTGCCTCTAACCATGCACCATATCATCAACCATATACTTCAAACAACATACCAATCATCCATAGACCATTTACCATAAGATATACCAAGCAAGTACTATCAATGGTGTACCTCAACCAAGTACCAACATCAAGAGGTGTATTTCATACATGTGCTACCATATACCAAGTGTGAACTTCAACCATCAACCATAACCATGACATATACCAGATATCAAGATAGCCAAGATTGTACTTCTAACAAGGTATCATGTCATCACCAAGGTGTACCAAACCATGTATTATCACCACTATGCATGTTCCATAACAACATAAGAATAACCTTTAAAACTTACCTCCGATCCTATAGCTGAGTTGAAACTCTGTAATATTGATTTGTACCCTTTCCTCAGCCTAGTACAAACATCTGTACAAAACTTTCCTTAGCCTCGCGGGACTAAGATTCCCTATCATGCAGGGCCTTGCATGGAGAGTATTATGTAACCCGTAAGGGTGCCTCGCATGACACCCTCAAGATGAATCATGAGGGCCTGCTAAATTAGGGTTACATAAAAACTCTAGCTCTCTGAAAATCCAAAATTTTATCCCTTCTTGCACACTTTCTTCGTTGCCTCAGATTCGCCAATAGACCAAAATATTCTCATAAGATAGATATTCAATGAATGTGTGTGTGTTTACTTATGACAAACTCCTTGAGGTGTATTTATACTTTTTCCAAGTAACTTCTCTCCTTAATCTTAGGGCTTCTTGAACTTTCTTATTTCAACAACTTTACCCTTTCATTAAAAACTTGTAACAAACTAGGGGCTTCTTGACCATTCTTCAGGGATTCCAACTTCATGAGGGCATATCTCCCTAACCATGAGAAACCACGTGACATACCACCTATCACCGAAAATGACACAAAGAAGACTATGCATCTATGGGTGTGTTACATGCATTTGCATTGTCTTTCATGTCCTTATTCCTCAAACAACTTTGGGTCTCATGACCACACCTCCAAGGCTTCATGTAGACTTCATCAAATGCACATGTCACATCTGCTGACATCAACCACTCTTGTTAACATCAATGACAACTAACTCACCATCAATCTCGATCACAACTATAGGGTATCTTGAACACTCCAAGGGTTGACATCAATGACAACCAATTGTCCAACAAAAAGTTAAACATTAAATCTAAAGTTTATACGAATAATTATACGACAATTATCAACACTCTTAAACATTAAAGTAAAACTATTAATATAAAACAAAATGTTAACATAGTAAGACTTGTAATTAGTATTGACATCACATAGATAACAACCATAAGTCGAAGAGGCTAATGAAACACGATATATCAATTATCGATGATATTATTATTGAAATAGAGAGGACAATAAAGCCAAAACAAATTATAGTCTCTACAATAAATTTGTGTTTAATAATATTTTTATAATGAAATTAGGATTAATTTTTATATTTTTATTTGTAATTAATAATTTTTTGTTTCTAATTAATTTGTGGGGAGCAATGAACCTCACGACTCTTGCAATAAAAAGTAATACTTTTACCAATTCATCATGAAGTACTCTCCATAATAAAACAAAATTTAAAAATATTAATTAAAACAAGGATTTATTTTATTGTTATACAATGTGGTAAAGTGCAATCAATTCCCCATAACATTATATATATATATATATATATATATGAAAACATTCAAGGGGAATTTTCAAATACTTTTCTACATTTTATAAATTGTATCCAATACAAATTCATTGATATTGATTAGAGTGCTTAACCTAGTAAACATATTAAGTGAAGTACATAACAAAGGAAATCAATTCAAGAAGGATTAATACCAAGACCTCTTACATTCCAAAACTAATAACCACTTAAGTTAATTCATTAAACTAGCTATATGTATATATGAAAAAAGATAAAAACTATGAAAAAACAAGTCTCAAAAGGAAAATCTAAGGACATTGAAGGTTAAACCAAGATGAAATATTAAAAATTGGAGGACCTATCCTTATCACTCACATACATAAGCTCTTCAATTTAACTATCCAACAAGGTTTCCCAAAACCTTGGACTCAAAGTCTCATTGTACCTATTTTTAAAAGAGGGGATAAAAGCAATCCCTATAATTATAAGACCATTATGATTAGCCCCATTTTAGCTAAGCTATACAAAAATATTTTGGAAAAGAAGATCAATACATGGCTAGAAATCAATGGAAAAAGAGATAAAGGATATGTTGGGTTTAGAGACAACCATTCAACTGTGGACCACCTTGTTCCATTTAGGATCATTGCAGAGGAGTGTCGTAATGATAAAACGGATCTCCTTTATTATTTTGTTGATTTTAGAAAAGCTTTTGACCCAATGTGCCCAAGATAACATTTGGAATAGGTTAGAAGAGCTTAAAGTCCCTTTCGACTTAAGAGCTACTACAGTAAAGCTATATGTGAAAGTTATTGCCAAGTTTAGGAACATTAAGGGCTGGTCGGAACAAATTAACTATAATATAGGAGTCAAGCAAGGTTGTCCCATGTCCCCTACCCTTTTCGGCATCTATATTGATAAGTTAGAATATTGTTTGGAGGATGCAAGTTGTGTTGGCGTGACTCTCTCTAGTATAGTCACCATCCTTCTTATTTATGTTGATGATATTGTTCTTATGGAGAAGAGTCCCTATGACCTAGGTAAGCAACTTATATTCTTCAAGGGCTTCTGCTCTAATATGGGAATGACTATGAACATTGACAAAACAAAGGTTATGATAATTAAATCCAAAAGATCACCTACGATACTTTTGTATATGACAACAATAGCTTGGATGAAGTGCCTTCGTACAAATATATTGGAATCGATATTCACCACAAGCACAATTGGAACTATAACATTGAGAAAAGGATAAATTGAGGGTGGAAAGCTTATAATGGTCTTGAAAACAATTGTAAATCAATGGACCTCTGGCTTTGGGATAAGAAAAAATGCCTCTTTCACACTCTTGTCACTTTGTTTATCTTATATGGATGTGAAGTTTGAGGTTGCAGTATCTCTAGATAATCCTGGAGAAAGATAGAACAAATCCAAAATAATTTTATAACTTGTAATCTCAAAATTAAGGGCAATACACCCTATCCTCCTAGTAGAAGAAACCATTTTCCCCATCGAAAGCATTGTTATGATTAGATATCTAACTTACAAGAACAAGATAAACAACGTGGATGACAAGAGGCTCCCCAAAATTGCATGAAACTCTAGCCAAAACTACCAGTGGCTCAAGCAGGGATGGCATAAAGATGTCAAATCTTGGATAAATCATTGGGGAATACAAGAAGAATCCATCATGAAAAATGTCAATAATATTACAAATATTATTGCTTCTAAATTGAAGGAGAATATGTGGTGTGATAAAGAATTAGAGGACAAAAGGAAACTAAGATACTACAAGGAGGTGGTCAACCCTAATTTAAAAGATCAAAAGTACCTCTCAGTTTTGAGAAGTGAAAAGAAGAAAATCAACATTGCTAAAATAAGAACAAACTCTCACGAGCTACATAGTGAAACTCGACGTTGGACAAATCCAAAAACACTGTGGAATGGGAGAATCTGCCATCTTTGTGACACTAAGAGGGTTAAGAGGGTTGAAGATGAAAAAAACTATCTCTTAGATTTCTCTGTTGATTCCCAAATTATATCCCAATTTAAAAATATTTTCCACAATACAGACCTTCCTAACCTCCTAAGTCATCAAAACTATGGTGATCTTGGAACGCTTCTCTCAATGTTTTTTTAGCACAGAAATACGATTTTAAAGAAATCGAAGTAATCTCTTTCATTTTAAAGATTTGATAGACCAATTGGTCTCAATGAATGTTAATCATCATCATCATATATGAAAAAGATAAACGCATATATAATATTTAATGTTCCAACTTCTTAAAATATAAGTAAAATATAAATTTTATATATGTGAGACCATTGTTATATTATTACTATATTAAATAATATTTAAATAGCATGTTATCAAAGAAAATATTGATGGTTTAACCACCTTAACCAATTCAAATTATTTTATAATGATACGATGGATAAGTTGGAGTGTGATATATGTAATTATCCTTAAGATTGATTTAAAGAACGCTTATGACGGAATAATTTGGGATGTTCTTAGGTTGGCTCTATTACAATGTGGTTTCAGGTTGCTGACGACCAAGTGGATTATGGGTTTCATTACTTCAGCTACCTTTGTGATCTTAATAAATGGAGAGCCAACAAACTTCTTTAACATCGGTAGAGGGCTCAAACAGGGGTACCTGTTGTCACCCTTGCTTTTCATTTTAGTAATGGAAGGTTTGAGTCTAGCATTTAAAAGAAGCCAAGAGGAAGGTCTAGTGACAGGTATTAAGGTATCAAGGCTAATCAGGATACTCCAACTTATATTTATCGATGACATTCTTATTTTGACCAAAGCCTCTATTGTAGAATGGACAGAGATAAAAAGGCTATTGACTATGTTCTGTAGCGTAATTGGTCTTTTGATAAATGCTCAAAAATCCTCATTTTTTCAGTATGGTGCTTAGCAAAAAGTATTGGATACTTTAAAAGATTCTTTTCTTTACAATTTTAATGATCTCACTGATGGCTTTAGGTATCTTGGTTATTTTTTAAAAGTTGACAGGCACAAATTCAAGGACTAGAACTGGCTCATTGCTAAATATGAAAAATAAATAAGCCATTGGTGTAGTAGATGGCTTTCTATCGAGGGTCGCCTAGTCCTAATCAAGGCTATTTTAGAAATCCATCTAGTATATTGGTTGGATTTGGATAATATTCCATCCTCGATACTCCATAGAATTCGTCAAGTGGTTTTTAACTTTCTTTGGTCTGGAAAAAGAAAAAAAAGAGTTTTCATCTATGCAACTGGTTGTTTATTACACGCCCAAATAAGTATGGGGGGTAGGGGCTAAGGAACATGTTTAGTTTTATCAGATAAATGGCAGTGAACACCCTTTGGAGGGCATCAATACTGGATGGATTATGGCATCGAGTCTTAAAAGATAAATATTTTTCTTTTGTTTCGGTGGCGCGTTGGCTCCGAACAATTTCTGAGATAGGAGAAAAAGGATTGCAGTCATGGAAGTATCTTCTCAAGTCCTTACACATTCTCCTACATTGGCTTGCGTGGTTTTTGGGGACGAGAGAATCCATTTTGATTGGAAAATATTGTATTTTGGGTATGGGGGATGCGGCCATCCTATCTAGAGATCTGATTACAGCTCTAAATCATAAAGGAGTGTTTTACATATATCAGGCCAATAGTGCACCTCATGCTAGAAAAATAGGACTACGGAGCAATAAAATAAAACAAATTCAGAAACAAAACACAGAAGACACACAATACAAGAGAGACATAGATTTATGTGGTTCACCCGGTGTGGGCTATGTCCACCAGAGAAATTGTCAGGTCTTTCCTTTATTATTATCCATCAAATGAAGGGATACAACCTACAGCAAAACCCATTGTAACTTCCTCTTCTTTCTCTCACAGTCTCCTCTCTCAGAATATAATATTCACCATCATCCATAGCCGCAATACATTTCCCTCATAAAAGAGGGTTTCCTTCTAGGGAAAAAAACCCTAACATAATCTATACCATTAGATCTGCGACCTTATAATGAACGGTCCAGATTTACAATGAAATTACAATATACTTTTACAAG
>ML808544.1:92681-105318 GCA_009831015.1 Picea engelmannii | reverse complement strand
AATCTCTTTACTTGGTTGGTGGCTGAGAATAAAATTCTCACATGGGAGAAATTGCAACATAGAGGTTTTATGGTCTCGAGCTTCTGTATTTTATGTAAGAAGAACAAGGAAACAATGTTCCATATGTTTGTTGAGTGCCCATTCATGCATGCAGTTTGGGAAAGATTTATATTATCCATTAACCTTTTGGGGGCATGGACTAGTAATACTATATCGAAGTGATTTAAAAACTGGAAAATGCTTAATTCTTCCTACCCTAGTCTATCGAATTTTATATGTTGGTATTTATGGATGGAAAGAAACCTTGAAATCTTTGAAGATGGATCTCCCTCCATTCAAAAGGTGGTATTTATGTCCTTATTAGTCATGGGAGATTACAAGTCAACGTTGAAATCTCTGACTCTGAGGAGGGTGCCTTCACGACCTACGGTGGGTGGAACAGTTGGATGGTTTGATGGGAATGCACTTTCATCAAGTCAAAATAGTGGGGTTGGAGGGGTGTTATGGATATGTGAGCACTAAATTTATAAATGGACCATAAACTGTGGACTGGGTATGAATACTAGAGTGGAGTTATTGGGAGCATGGGCTCTTCTTACTCTAGATTTTCGGCTTGCTATTTCAGAGCTTTTTATACTGGGGGATTCAAAGATTGTCATTGATTGACTGTAAGGAAAGGGACGCCTTCAAGTGGTCTCATTGGAGTGTTGGAAGGATAGACTTATTGAATTTATCAAGCTCTTCCAAAATATCACTTTCTTGCATGTTTACTAAGAAGAAAATACAGAAGCGGATAGCCTATCAAAATTGGCGCTTCATAAGGGTCTCGAGAAAATTGTCTATTATCAATGTGAAGGGGACCATGAAGGTCCTCGTATGTTTTTAGATCTTTTCTAGAAGTATTGATGTTTGCTCAATACATTTTTTGGGAGTCTAGTGGGTGGAACATATGAGTCTATTGTTTTTGGGGCTCATTGATAGGTGTTTATCTGTTATAGTTATGTATGGGGACCCTAGCTCGAGTTGCGGTTTTATATGTTTTTTGTTTGCTAGTGTTGGGATGATTTTCCGAGCACATTAAGGTGCACCTTATGAATGTATCGGGGCATTTTGTTGATGGTTCTTTTGTAAAAGATCATTTTATATTTCAATATGAATATAAAGCAAAATTTTCTATGGAAAAAACAATTGTGGATAGTTTACAATTTTCGTGTAAATATATAATGAATATATATGATATCCATTATTTTGTGATATTTGTATATTTTTTATAGTTGGAACGGTCCCCCACCATAATATTTATGAGAAAACATTATGATTTACTTACGAAAGTGTGAAAAAATAATCCTAATGTATTGTCGACAACTAAGTCTCATAAAACAATCCACATCATATAATTATGAACTTTCGTGTGGTACCACCAACATCCACTGACACACTGATCTAGAAAACATAAATACCATTCCTTATATTATTATTAGTCCCTATCGTAGGCATAGAGGGACTATAGCGATCGATAATTCGTTGACTTCATATTATTTTGTCCTTTGACCATAAACATTTGCATAATCTCTATTGTTGGAGCTAGGGAACTAAAAACATTGATTTTTATATACTAAAAAGTACCATATATGTAGTGATATGATTGGATAACAGATAGGAGGTCTTATTGTCAGCTTCGCTATTCCCAATGTTTTATATGTTAACATATCCAAACTTTTTTATCATTTACAATCTTTTTGAATCATATATTTTTCCTATGTACTGGTTGAAGGTGGATTAATGCTAGCATTAGTTCGAACGTTTGTCTTAGCATTTTCTTCTAGATAAATTTATCCCAATGTTTGATATGCTAGAATATCCAAAGTTTGTCCTTCGAATACATTCTCTATTGTTCGAACTATTGTTACATAAATTATAATAATAAAAAATTGGTACGTCAGAGACCTGCCACATTTCATTTTTTCTTAAATGTTTACAGAGCATTTCTAACAGACTTAAATGTTTACCTAACAGGCTTGGCATCATTGAATGTTTACTTAGCAGGCTTGTTACAATACATTTTCTTTCGTTTTTTAATTTTATTTGCAATGTTCTCTGCAGTCAACTTGGGCAATATTGTGCTTCAATGGCATTCTTGGTTCACTGGTTCATGCTTGCTTATTGCATCTCCATTGATTTCTTATTTTCCTGTTGTTGTTGTTCTTGTTTGCATGTTTGTCTTGTTGAAGTTTGCACATTTGGGGTTCTGCAACCACGATTGGAACTGCGGCATTCCTGGTGGACTGGTTTTTTCTTGCTTCTTTGTTTGTTGGATGTTGTTTGATTCGACTTTGTAGGGTTCGGGTCCTGTGGTTGCAATTGGGCATTTTGGTGCTTCTTAACTGGGTTGTTATTTGTTGCTTTCTCTTGTTTGCATAAGGTTTGCAATGTTGGGGTGTTGCATCCATAGTTGGATCTGTTGTTACATTGTTTTGCAGTTGACTCCCCATAAAATGCTATTAAGATAAAATAAGATACAAAATTTTGCAATCAATGTAAATTGCATCTCTTACGCCTTCAACCAGAGTCTGTTGGCCTCCAACTATATTTCATATGTGTAGATGATTTTTCCATGGTTTATGTCTTACTATGGTTTCATAGTTATGAGAATAAGTTTTGTTGTATGGGCGATCGGGTCCTGCGGCTGCAGTTGGGCCTTTTGGTGCTTGTTAACTAGGTTGTTATTTGTTGTTTTCTCTTGTTTGCCTAAGGTTTGCAATGTTGGGGTGTTGCATTCGCAGTTGGATCTGTTGTTATATTGTTTTTCAGTTGACTCCCCATAAAATGCTATTAAGATAAAATAACATACAAAATTTTGCAGCCGATGTAAATTGCATCTCTTGTGCCTTCAACCAGAGTCTGTCAGCCTCCAACTATATTTCATAGTTGGCGATGCTTTTTTCCATGGTTTATGTCTTACTATGGTTTCATAAATATATTTGTTCTCTCCTTTTTTTTTCCTCTTGTAAACTTTCTCGTTTTTTACCTTTTGTTCTTCCGCTCTATTATGTGTTTCTCGTTCTATACTTTCTCACGTTTCTGTGCTCGCGGGTTCCCAGTGTGACGAGCTAAAAAATCGTTATCTCCATCTATATCTTCACATCATGATTACGATCAACCGTCGTTCGGTTGCATACTTAGTCAATTTTATGAACACGGCTTCGCGGATAGGTGCTATCGAACTATGGTAGTTCGTGTTCGGTGTATGCATCTTTCACCCAGAACTTTCATGCTCTACAATTCGACCCCGCACTCCTAGAACTCGCAACTATGCCTCTGCCTATAATGAGTTTTTCTATCCGACCTACCTTTCCATACTTAGTTGAGTTTTCAAAGTTTGGCGGGTTGATGCCTTTCCGGGTTCAGAAAAGTTTAAAAACATTCGTCGCTCCCCTCCATCCTTGCTACCTTCCGCCCTTCCCAATAGACATTAATTATGCTTTCAAAATTCACAACCAACCAGATAGGTTCAAAAATATTGGCTTTAATAAGCAAAAAGCTCGAGGACATCTCCCATTAAAATGAATAGACATGCGAATATTATGGGATCTGGTAATTTCTTTTGCCTGCATTTTGAATTTGTAAAAAAAAAAAAAATGCTCTTTTAGTTTTTTAATGGCTTCATCATAGTAAAAGTGCAATATTGTACTACCTCATTGCCATCCACGAACGTGTCACCCATAGAGGCCTTGACGTCATGTCCCTCTTTAATATTATGCATATGTTAGATTTCAGATTTGAGAATCTGCTCGGATATGAGAATGTTAATACATGTTATTAGTCACTATTCAGCGTACATATTATGGTTCCTCTGCCTATGATGAGTTTTTCTATCCAACCTACCTTTCCATACTTAGTCGAGTTTTCAAAGTTTGGTGGGTTGACGGATTTCCGGGTTCATAAAAGTTTAAAAGCATTTGTCGCTTCCCTCCATCCCCACTACCTTCTTCCCTTCCCAATAGACATTAATTATGCTTTCAAAAGTCACAACCGACCAGACAGGTTCGAAAATATTGGCTTTAATAAGTGAAAAGATCGAGGACATATCCCATTAAAATGAATAGACAGGCGAATATTATGGGATCTTGTAATTAATAAGCAAAAATATCGAGAGCATCTATCATTAAAAAATAAGCAAAAATATTTGAAAAGATTGGAATTAATAAGCAAAAATATCGAGAGCATCTATCATTAAAAAGAATTAACCCAAAATCTAGGAAGATCATACTGTCATCCTCCAGCGTTTCTTTTAAATACTTATTACCATTTCTCTCTGTCATCAAAGATTTGGGCTTTAGGGTGCCTTCGTTCTAATGTTCCTGGTCATGGACATGTAAGACAACTTAGAGATGTGATTGAGGCACAAATAAAAGAAGAGTGAGATTTGAACCAAAAAAAAAAACTATTATCCAACAGAAACTCAAACAGGGAGGAAAAAAAAAAAAACAAGTATCTTCTAGTTGGTGTTCTCCCTGTATTCGATGCTTTGGTTGGTTGAAAATTATTCTTGGAGATTTGTTTATTGATCTTATTTGTTTTCTTGCTGGGAGTTGGAATGGATTTTCATTTCACGTGCAAAATACTTCTTCGTTGAAGTATATAGTTTCTTCCAACAACACAGATTTGGAAAGTGTATCGAATTCTACAACGCACACAAGAATTTGTCTTTGTCAAGGGTGCCGCACTTACCGTGTCTTGAAAAATGGTCTGTGATGTTCGTAAATGACTCGAAATATTACTCCATTCATGAATGTACCCAGAAGTGGGTAGCAAAAATTGTATGGGTGGATAAAACGACATATTATAACTACAAAAGTTTCTATTTCAAAGTTTGTTGAGCTACTTCTGGATGTGGTAACAGACTTGATAGAAAGCCATGTTCTTTGTCAAAGTTTTTTCACTGCCCTCTGGATGTGGTTACAGACTCCACATATTTTGTGTCACCTCCGAACATTCCAAATCTTTTTATGGGCCGCCATGTCTTCCAACACTATGACGAAAGATATATTATGATGCGATCTATACATTTGATACACTTGTCAGACCTGTGTTGTTGGAAGAATTCATGTATTTCAACAGAAGAACATTTTGCAACTGACTTGGACATTCCTTCCAATTTACTATAATAAAACAAAGAATTTCAACATACAAAACTTTAGGTAGGCTTTTCAACCAAATAGATGATCGAATACAAGGAGAATAACAGTCACAACATACTCAATTTTTTTTTTTCTGTCCCATAATTGATGTCACATAAAATGACTCCCTCGACTTTGAATTGAGCTTGAATCGCATTTCTAAGTTGTATTGGATGTTAATGGTGAGGAACATTAGAAGGAAAGCATCTTAAACCCCAAGTTTTCGACGGCAGAGGGAAATTAATACTTAACAAAGAATGGAATGTTGAATAACCAGCCAATGCAAGCAGGCCATATCTATAAGAGATAGGCTATTCAAAAAACTGGGATAGATCTAGTTAGCAACACCAATTAAGTCCAAGACCCGAAATTGATATTCAACTCATTGTTTTTTACGAATAAAGGATTTGATTATCAAGAAGACTATCAACAAGCTTCATCATTGTACATATTTTTTATTGGTCGAAGGTAGGCCAAATCGCAATCATTGTGGCAAAAAATCTCACCTGTATTTTGTAACCCATCTTATTTGAATATAGAATATTTGTGGGTTTTTTTTTTATGGTGTATTCCAATCTTTGGTATTGCTTTTCATTTTATTTTGTACCTTTTTTCCTATGTATGGTTAAACATGGACGACAAGATTTTCTTTATGTTGCTCAGTACTTCAATTTAAATAAAGGCTATTGTGTCCGTTGCTTACATTTTACATGGAAGAATAATTTGTCATAGGCCATACTTATGTGGCATCGGCCCTATACTTAAATAAAGAAATTGGAGGACCCGTCCTGCTTTCATTCTTTGGGTCCTGTAAATAGAATGAATTAATGACTTACAACAAGGCAACTCAAGTGTTGGCGCCATGTTCCTGTTCAATATCTTGCATTGTTGCAGCTTCTTCTATTTGATAATATATGTGCATATATACTAATATGAGTATTATTGGAATAAATATAAAAACTTCATCTTAGCCAAAACTTAGGCAATTATCTGCCACAGGGTCCCGAGTTTGCAATATTCAACAACTATGTCCCCTGCTCCATCATATATATCTTGCAGCCAAAGAACTTCCATGATCTGCAATTTATGCTTTAACTAGTGATAACTCACAGTGGGTTCAAAAATCTTTACATTAATAAAGGAACAGTAGATTTTATTCTATGAGATACTTAGCCCTTTTCCCCTTTTCTTCTTCCCATCTATTATCGCTTTTTGGTTATATACTTAGTCTCCTTTCTATGATCATGGGTTCCAGGGTTGGTGGGCTAACATATCTTCATCTCCATCTATATCCTCACATGATGAATCCGACCGACTGTTGTTCCTTTCCATACTTAGCCAATTTTATGGCCACGGTTGCTAGGTTGGCACTTTCGAACACTGCTCCTTGTTGTTGCGTTATATACATCTTGTAGTCAAAAAATTTGTGGCTTCAATGAAATTTGCAAACCGAACAGCATCCTGCAAATTGGGAGATGATTTGCATTTGAACCAGAAATAATCCATTAATATATATTAGTATGAATATTATTGAAATAAATATCAAAACTTTCTCTTGGCCAATACTTAGCCAATTATCTGGTCACCAGGTCCCAGGTTCGCGGTCTCCAACACCTATGTCCCATGTTCCATCATATACATATTGTAGCCAAAGAACTTCTGTGATTTGCAGTTTATGCTTTTACTAGTGAGAACCCAGCAGGGGTTCAAAAACATTGGCATTAATAAATGGAAAAATGGATTCTCTTCTGTCAAATACCTAGCCGTTTTCCCCTTTTCTTCTTCCCGTCCATTATCGCTTCTTGGTTATATACTTAGTCATCATTTTATGATCGCGGGTTGGAGGGTTGGCGGGCTGGCATATCTTCATCTCCATCTATATCCTCACATGACGAATCCAATCGACTATTGTTCCTTTCCATACTTAGTCAATTTTATGGTCGCGGTTGTCGGGTTGGCACATAAGAACTCGCTTTTTCTTCTTCCCTTCCATTATCACTTTCTGGATATATACTTAGTCACCTTTATATGATATTTGGTTCTAGGGTTGGTGGGTTGATGTCTTCATCTCCATCTATATCCTCACATGATGAATCTGACTGACCGTTGTTCCTTTCCATACTTAGCCTATTTTATGGTCGCGGTTGTCGGGTTGGAGATTACGATCTCGGTTGTTTATTGTTTTGTGATATACATATTGCACTCAAAACATTTGTGATCTACAATTCCACCGCGGGTTCCTCATATACATTAACTTTGTTCAAATTATATTTTGTTTCCTTCCATCCCCACCAACTTCGTGTCCTTCCTAATATAGATTAACTATGCTCTTACTAGTGACAACTGTACAGACTGGTATGAAAGAATTGGCACCCTCTCCTCCACCATATACAAATTGACTACTGAACTCTGACATTGTCCCCTCTTTCATGTTACACATTATGCATTCAAAAGTTCTAAGCTATACAATTTGGTCGTTGAGGCCTCACATCTTCTGTGGAAACCTTGCCACCCTATTTTGGATCCTCCCCTTGGCGGGTTCATGAAAACTCCAACTCCTAGTCATTTTTTTCATGTTCTGCCCATCCTCATACTTCTTTCCAGATATGCAACACCAAAGGTTTAATACTAAAACAGTATCATGCAACAACCGTAAAAATTTTCATTAATAAGAAAAAGTCTTGACAACCAACCATCCCTACAGAACTTGTCAAGAAACATGCAAAGAAGATCTTGCAAGGTAATGGCAAAGCTATTACAAATTTCAATATATTATCGAAAACCAATTCTGGCCAGCGTTTTTGTGTTCCATACTTGCACACATTTTTTATTGCGGGTTCCTGGATTGACAGCCTCAAAATTGTGTTTTTAATCTTCCGCAACCTACAAACAACGCCCAGAGTTCCGCAATGTACAATTTGTCCACGGGAATGTATAAAAACTCTTAATTTTTCTATTTCCCCCCCCCCTCTATTATCCTTTTATGGTTCTATACTTAGTCACATCTATATGATCACAACCTCATGGATTCACAAATTGGAAAATATTTATCTATATCTTCACACCATGAGCCCGACCGACCACGGTCCCTTTCAATACTTAGCCAATTATCTGATCACCAGGTCGCGGGTTTGCGGTATCCAAAAAATATGTCCCCTGTTCCATCATATACATCTTGCACCCAAAGAACTTTCATGATCTGCAATTTATGCCTTTACTAGTGAGAACTCACCAGGGGTTCGAAAGGATTTGCATTAATAAGAGAACAATAGATGTACTTATGCGAGATACTTAGCCCTTTTTCCCTTGTTTTCTTCCCATGTATTATCGCTTTCTCATTATATACTTAGTCTCCTTTCTATAATCGTGGGTTCCAGCATTGGCAAGATGACATATCTTTATCTCTATCTATATCCTCACATGATGAATCCGACTGACCATCGTTCCTTTCCATACTTAGCCAATGTTATGCCTGCGGTTTTCGGGTTGTCACTTTCGAACTCTGTTGCTTCTTATTCTGTGATTTGCGGTATCCATCACTTATGTCCCCTGTTCGTGGTATCCAACACTTATGTCCCATGTTCTGACATATACATATTGCACCCAAATAACTTCTGTGATATGCAATTTATGCCTTTACTAGTGATAACTCACTATGGGTTTGAAAGGATTTGAATTAATAAACGAACAGTAGATGTTCTTCTGTGAGATACTGAGACCTTTTTCCCTTGTCTTCTTCCCATGTATTATCATTTTCTAGTTATATACTTAGTCGCCTTTCTATAATTGCAGGTTCCAGTGTTGGCGGGATGACATATCTTCATCTCCATCTATATCCTCACATGACGAAACCGATTGATCATTGTTCCTTTCCATACTTAGCCAATTTTATGCCCGTGGTTGTCGGGTTGGCGCTTTCGAACTCTGTTGCTTCTTGTTCTGTGATATACACCTTGCACTCAAAAAAATTGTGATCTACAATTCCTCGCTTTCTAGTTATTTACTTAGTGGCCTTTCTATGATCATAGCTTCCAGCATTGGCGAACTGACATATCTCCATCTCCGTCTATATCCTCACATGACGAATCTGATTGACCATTGTTTCTTTCCATACTTAGCTAATTTTATGGCCGCGTTTGTTGGGTTGGTGCTTTAGAACTATGTTGCTTCTTATTCTGTAATATACATCATGCACTCAAAACTTTTGTGATCTATAACTCCATCACGGACTCCTTGAACTGGCAAGCTTCACTCTACCATGGATCACAAGTGCTTCAAAGTATGTTTTGTTGTCTTCCATCCCCACTAACTTCCTGTCCTTCCTAATATACATTAGTTATGCTCTTACTAGTGACAAATGGACACATTGGTATGAAACACTTGGCATCAGACCCTCCACAATATACAAATTGACTATCATATTATGACATCGTCCCCTCTTCCGTGTTACACATTATGCATTCAAATGTTCTGAGTGATACAATTTGAACGTCGACGCCTCACGTCTTCTGGAGAGACCTTATTAGCCTGTTTTGGTTCACGAAATGTCCAATTCTTGGTCATTGTTTCAGGTTGGCACTTTCAAACTCTGTTGGTTCTTGTTCCATGATATACATCTTACACTCAAAATTTTCATGATCTACAATTCCACCACGCACTCAGCCCTTTTTCCCTTTTCTTCTTCCCATGTATTATCATTTTTTGGTTATATTCTTAGTCGCCTTTCTATGATCGTGGGTTCCAGCATTGGCGGGCTGACATATCTTCATCTCCATCTATATCATCACATGACGAATCCAACCAACTGTTGTTCCTTTCCATACTTATCATATTTTATGCCCATGGTTGTCGGGTTGGCACTTTCGAAATCTATTGCTTCTTGTTCTGTGATATACACCTTGCACTCAAAATTTCAGTGATCTACAATTCCTCACTTTCTGGGTATTTACTTAGTGTCCTTTCTATGATCGTGGCTTTTAGCGTTGGTGAGCTAACATATCTCTATCTCTGTCTATATCCTCACATGACGAATCTGACCGACCATTGTTCCTTTCCATGCTTAGCCAATTTTATTGCCACGTTTTTCAGGTTGGTGCTTTCAAACTCTGTTGCTTCTTGTTTTGTGATATACATCGTGCACTCAAAACTTTTTTGATCTACAATTCCATCGTGGACTCCTTGAACTCGCGAGCTTCACTCTACCATGGCTCACAAAGGCTTCAAAGTATGTGTCCCTGCCTTCCATCCCCACTAACTTCATGTCCTTCCTAATATACATTAGTTATGCTCTTACTAGTGACAATTGGACACACTGGTATGAAACAGTTGGCATCAAACCCTCTGCAATATACAAATTGACTATCAAATTTCGACATCGTCCCCTCTTTCATCTTACACATTATGCATTCATTGTTCTAAGCGATACAATTTGAATGTCGGTGCCTCACGTCTTTTGGAGAGACCTTTTCAGCCTGTTTTGGATCCTCATGTTGATAGGTTCACGAAATGTCCAATTCTTGGTCATTGTTTCGGGTTAGCACTTTTGAACTCTCCTGGTTCTTGTTCTTTGACATTCATCTTACACTCAAAATTTCTGTGATCTATAATTCCACCGCACACTTGAGCCTTTTTCCATTTTCTTCTTCTCGTGTATTATCGCTTTCTAGTTATATGCTTAGTCACCTTTCTATGATCGTGGGTTCCATCATTGGCGGGCATCTCTTCACCTCCATCTATATCCTCACATGACGAATCCGATCGACCACTATTCCTTTCCATACTTAGCCAATTTTATGGCTGTGGTTGCCGGGCTGGTGTTTTCGAACTCTGTTGTTTCTTGTTTCGTGATATACATATTGCACTGAGAACTTTTGTCATCTAAAATTTCACCGCGGACTCCTCGAACTCACAAGCTTCATTCTACCACAATTCACAAATGTTTCAAAGTATCTGTCGTTGCCTTCCATCCCCACTAACTTCTTGTCCTTCCTAATATACATTAGTTATCCTCTTAATAGTGACAATTGAAGACACTGGTATGAAACAGTTGGTGTTATAGGACAAATCAGTAGGTGCGGACACTAACTGATCTCCCTAGATCCACCTGGATCCACCTAGATCAAGAACAAAACACACCAGAACATGACGCTTTCCTTAAGTTTTAGATATTGAATTTACTAACTAAAGAGGGATGAGTGACATACCATTTAAATGTCACTTCCTCTCGTCATCACCATCCTAGCTCCATTCCAACACTCATACAATTATGGACCTGCAAAAGAACGCAACCAACCAAAGTGATAGCAATAGCATAAACTCAATATAAACCTATGTATGTGATCAAGGAATCATACAATAAAACACAACAAGCTTTATAGGAAAGAATCATATTTATGTATCATATTAAATGTGAAAGAGAGATTACAACCATGGCCTTGATGTCGTAAGGTCCCTTCCAACTGTCGTTCATTCCCCACACACTTCTTGCTCCAAGGATTCTGAGACTATGAATTTGATAGCTTCTCACAATCTATCTTGACAAAGCAAATCTCAAAGCCACTCTAACCAAGCTAACAATCCCAAGCCAAAAAGCTAACAAAGCTCAAGAACCACAAGCTCAAAAGCTCAAAAGCCAATTTTCTCCATGAGAGCTCCTCTCCTTTTATCAGTTGAAGAGGATAAGGTGAGGAGGTTAGGATGATCCCACTAAATCATGAAAGTGAGTAAGATCCAAACCATTCAGATGACACCTCACCATAGAAGTTTCTCCTTCTAGAAGATTTGAGAAAACGCTCATTTTTCCCACGTGTAGGCATTCTCGCACCCTGCCTATAGAGCAACCTATGAACCTCTTTCAACCTAGCTATGGTGCAACCTATGAGAATTAGGCATTCTCGCACTCTACCTATATAGCAACCTGCGAACTTCCTCTTTTACAGGGTTTTTACTAGAGAAAATGCAACTTCTTTTCTCAGGAAAATTTCTTCTCCCTTCCTTCTTCAGGAACTCAAGCCATTGACCCCTCTAAAGACTACAGATAGGCTTACTTCATTAGCGGTCATAGGGATGACAAAAAAAATGTGTAACAGAGAGCCCCCCAAAGTATGAAGTTAGAACAGAGTGATAGATGAAATACTTTGTCGAGTGTGTGTAGGGAACAAGGAACAGTCGGTTGAAAACCTGCCAACAAACAAGGAAATACAGTACAATAATATATCATCGCTGAGGTAGGCATTCCCATACTCAGAATACAACTGAATCAAAGCATAAATGCCAACATGCGAAGATCCATGTCAAGTAAGACAATTCATGGCCACCAAACATACACTGTGGATCCATGCCAATATGACTCAAATATGAACATAGCCACCAAAAATACATTGTGGATCTATGTGTTAAAAACTCAAATTTGAACATAGCCACGAGACATACAATGTGGATCTATGCAATAGTATACT
>ML808544.1:50271-78622 GCA_009831015.1 Picea engelmannii | reverse complement strand
AAATGTCAACAAGATTGACAAATTTTCCATCCATTTAAAGAAATTGAACCTAACATATGTTGAAAGGATAAAAGGGTTCGACCCTAATGGGATTTTCCAAGAAAATTTACTGGCAATTGGCTTTAGCATCTTTTTTATCCATAGACACCTAACCGAAGACAGGGGTAGTGACGAAAATGATCCTACTTCTGGTGATTGCGACGTAGATACATTGCAAAGTGTGACTAAATTGTAAATACAACAAGGAAAAGTATCCAGTGAGAAGAGTGCCCAGTCCCTTGCTAGCACTCCCAAGAGCACGACATCACAAAGCCTCGCTTCAATGGCCCACCCCAGTAAGAAAGCAACCCAGGAATATTCAAATGGAGGAGGAGATAAGAACCCTCCTCGCATAAAAATTAATAGTTCTCACAAAATTCCACTGACGTAGAAGAGAAAAAACAATGCAAGGCAGGCGGATGACCCCAAAATTGAAAGTGAACAGTTGCAACTTGAAACTGAAACTGAGCACATGCACAAAGTTGGTATGTCCGCAATGGAAATAGTTAAGACCGACATTTTTTACGAAGATGAATCCTTCATATTCCAAAGCATTTTTTTTTACAGCGAATTGATCCAGGTGGATATCGGTGTCCACCCACCTTTTCCAACTGGCTTAAAACTATTTTCTGGCAATTTTGGCAATTTACTATGTTTAGCAATTTTTACATTCGGGGCCATTTTGAGGGCCTACATGAAGGTTTTTTAGGATCAAGATTCTCAATGATATCCAAAGTCATTATTGAGCCCCCAAAATTAATCTCCTTGACAATACCTTTCCAACGGGCTATCATACGCCTAAAACAAAGATCGTATGCAAAAGTTACAACCCCGGGAAGTTGATGTACTAACTTACCTCGATGGGGCCCACATGACTTTTGTCGCTTCATCTCCTAGGGTTAGGTTTTTGGATGTCTATGGTTTTTGGAATTATTTTTTATTATAAAAATTCCTTCAGAGCCTCATTGTAATGATCTTCTTGTGAATGTGAGTAGTCGTCACATCTCTTCTCAGAGATAAGCTACCACCATTCTAGCGAGTCTTCTACTATGTATTTTTGGAGTCTCTGTACATTTCTTTAATTAATAGAAATAGTGTATTACTGTATATCGGTGTTTATGGTTACATATGTGATACATTTATGTTATATTATTGAATATCTGTGATATCTCTGTGCATTTTTTTTATTATATCTCCTCTCTCATTTCATTCTGAAAATAAACTGGATCACCAATCTAAAAATATGGTCATTGAAAAGAGAGATGTAACAAATAGGAAAGGAAAATCTCGCACAGATATTAAATTTAGGAAAATGCGTTCATCCAAAATCTCCCTATTTCACCATGTAACCGGTGATGCTCTTGATGATTCCATTGGAGGAATTGAAGCGGAAAATGCCAGACTGAAAGACAGCCTCAACGAATTTGAGGAGGCTTTCATTGCTACCCCAGAATTTGCTAGTCCTTTAACAAAAAATGTGCCTACTACCACTGCAACCAAGATGAAAGTATCCTCTACCCTCCTTGCATTTTCTAGAGCCCTTGTGGACAATAACATCAAGAAAATAATGCAGTTAGTTACTGAAGCCTGGGAAACATTACAAAATATAATTTCCTTCTAAAACAGGGAAAATGATTTGCTCAAACATTTGCAGGCAAATTTAAAAAATGATCAACGTTTCTATGAACATGTGTTGACCCCTTTTTACAACCATGCCATCAACACCTTGAAACTGAAATAAAGACAAGAGAATCTCCCCTCTCCAAAGCAAACCAAAAAATTAAAAGCATGCTAGCAAAATAAAGTTAGGAACCTGGAGCTCATTGTCGAATCATGTAAACAAGCCATATTAGAAAAGGAAGAATTATTCACAAACCTGATCCAAATAGACTTAGCTGGAAGTACCAACAAGGTTCAAGACCCAAACTTAATTCTCAAATCCTTGTCAATCACCAAAGAGGCCTTCAATGAACAACTTGATATTTTAAAGGGGTTGTCTTTCGAAAAGTTTTATGACATAGTTGAACATCGTGTAGATGATCTTGAGCGCTGGGTATTGGACTATTCAGCACATAATGAAGTAATTGAATAGAGTCTGCATAGTATTTCAATGGATCTAAGGAAATTAGAAAACGACCTTTACGACATAAAAATCTAGGATGAAATCAACATGGCCCCCATGAGAAGCTACATTGAAGAGTGGTTCCAACAGAGAATGGACAACCTCATCCAAGAAGGGCAACAACTGATTGACACGATTCCACTGATCATCGGCAACAACAACAAAAATGCATCGGCTTCATAGTAAGTCTATATTTTCATCTTGTTTTCTTTATCAATCCAATTATTATACCTCTTTAAATAAAAAATTGTAACCAAACATTCATAACTTCCAATTTCTTCTTTTCAGGTCTTCCTCTCTACCATCACGCACTTCTTCTTTCAACGGTCCCAATTCTTGTACTTATTTCTTTTTATGGTCTGCAAGAGCCCCAATCTTAGTCTATATGACAAACGCATTTAAATTTCCAAAAATATGTAACATACATTATTAATTTTTGATAAATTTCAAAGAAAACTAATTGGGGAATGCCTTTGTTGCAAGATGTTATTACTATTTGATGTAACAGACATTATTAATTTTTGATAAATTTCAATTTTATTGTGTCTAGGAACCTTTGTTTCAAAGAAAAGTAATTCAGGAATGCTAATTTTTTTGTTTCCTATTCTATATAACAAGCATTATGTCACAAAATATTTTTATTTCGACGAGTGTTTGAACCTTTCTTTCAAAGAAAACTAATTCGGGAATGCTAGATTTTTTGTGTCCTATTGTATGCTATAATTTTGTCCAGGAACCTTTGTTGATGTAACAGATGTTATTACTATCCTATTCAAGACATTATTACTATTCTTCCTCTTGCAAATTTCATTTCAATGGTGATATTATAGAAGGATTCTTTGCTTGTGTTTAGAGAATCTTGTAGCTTTCATGTACTATCAAATTTAGATACTAGGAACCTTTGTTGATGTAACATTGTATTAATTTTTGATAAATTTCAAAGAAAACTTATTCAGGAATGCTAAATTCTACATGGATATCGTATGTACTTCAACTTGCTTTCCACGTGTCTGTACTTAGTCGCATTTATTCCCATTCCAACATGGAAGGGACTACATTGCCATGTAACACTTGTTACATATGATTCCCATAAGGTAGGTTTGTACATTTCCCAAAGAGATGTAAATTCATGCTAACCAAAGTCATATTTTTATATTGTTGGCACAGGGTCAGACCCAGGGTTCAACGCTACAATAATGCACACCAACAAAACCCTAACTATCGACCCTTTCAGAAACACCTATGAATCAGATGAAGTCTCACCCAAGGTAGAGGTAGGGGTGGTTGTAGGACTCAGATGTCTGCAACCTTAGCTGGGACATCGATCTATGATTACAACACCTTAACAAAGAACTTAGCAGTTACAACTCATCAATATTTAACCAGTATTCACTTTGCAAATAAAACCCTAATTACAGAACACTGCAGTTTTCACCTAGATCTAGCCTATTCAAGCACTAAGCACATTCACATAGGTTAGATCTAGCATTCATCCATATTATTAAGCACGAAGTATTAATGGATATATCTATCATTCATCTATATCAAAGCACTTAAGGAAATAAACACATCAATACATCACACAAAGCATAGCAACACAGGATATACGTGGTTCACCCCCACCCTGGAGCTACGTCCACCAACTCTTCTTCTCTTTTATTATCTTCAGTCAATCATCTACATGCACAGAGCCTTGAAATATTACTCTGCAGAGGAAAAGATATCTGCGCACTTTGCTATATCCTCCTTCCCTGAGTTACAGCACAAAGCCTTTCACAGTCTCTTACAATCACTTGCACTTAGCTCTGCAAGTATCACACAGTATGCACAAAGAAATCACACTTACCACTTGCACTTAGCACCTAGAATCACATAGATGCATCCCTTTCCCTACCACTTATCAAGGTATCGTGCTCCTTCCTACATCGCCTAGACATCTATTTATACATTACAAAATCAGGCATAAACATGGGTAAACCCATGGGTTGACATCCCCATACCCGTTACATAAGCCCACAACCCAAAAAGTCTTAAAAAGGGGCTGAGATCCCACGATCTCCCCTTTGACCAAGGATCCTCAAAACTTGGTCAAGGGCCAACAGGCCCCCAACACTCACATGTGACTCGTCCCGAGTCACTCTGGTCCGGGTAGCTCTGCTTCGAAATCCTCGAGCTACTTTGACATGTTGTTGTGCCACGGCTTCCTATTCGGTGAACTCTTGAATTACTTCTTCGTTGACAGGTCCCTCTAAGCGTTGTTTAGCTGTAGTCACGACTTGCTCCAGTTTTGTTCCTCAGCCTTCAATTTCTACGAATAGTTGGCAAGCCTCATCCTGAATTGGTTGGAGTCTCTGAGTCACTTCCATTACTCTGCTCTAAATGGTGTGCACCTATTGTTGGGCATTGCATTGTTCTTGGGATTGATTCATCCTTTCGACTGCTGACAGGGGCTTCAACTGCGCTTGTATTGTTTATGCTTGCTTCTTTGCCTCCTGGAGTTGTGACTCCAATGCCTTTAATTCAGAATCCTCAGTGAGTCGCTCATAAATCTAGGCACTGCGATCACTTAGTTGTTTACATTCCATGGTGAGGGCCTTGATTCTTTCAACTACGCTTCAAGCAGTTGCTTCTCTTTGATCTCATATATCCGGTGGAGTGTTGGGAACTATTCAGAGCTCTAAGTCTGTTATTCTTTGTTGTAGCTATTGGATAGATTTTGCGAGATGGGCAACTTGATGCTCCACTTAATCTTCTGCCTTTGGCTCTAAGCCTCTCACAGACCAAAGTTCTTTGTCGACTACTTCTTTGACTCCCAGTTGTTTTGTGAGTAACTATCCTTTTTCTTGCTTGGCCTGTGCTCTCTCTTCTTCAAAATTGGCTTGAAGGTCCTCTTTCTCCTTTTGTGCAACCCGACGTTGCTCTATTATTTCTTTGTGTGCTTGCTTCAAGGCCATTGTGGCTTGTTCTTTCTCTTCTTGCACTCGACGAAGGCGGGCTTCGGTCGCATCAGCTAGTCTATGGAGTTGGTAAGGCTCATCTCCCAAATTTGGTTCCTCTTATGGTGGGGGCGCAATGGACATTGCGCGGCTGGAGTGAAGGGCCTATTGTACCCCTCTCAGCTCTATCACGATTATTTCATACAAGGATTCTTGCTTAGATTCATTGTTCTGCAAAATGTCCTACGAAGCGTCTGATAAGGTTGCGATGATGAAATCGAATTCATCGATCATGAGTACAGTCTCAAGCTTCGACTTGCTTGCTTTGGATTTCTTCCGTGATGTATTTTTCATGGGGGAAACCTTCCTTTTCTTCGATGGATCTACATCATCAAAGGGGTTCCATGGCAGGGTTACTTTGCCTTGCTCTTTCTTATCTTTGTCCCCTGCTCTTTATTCTTTCTCCTCTTTGTCCACCTCATCACCTCCTCCTCCACTAGGTGAATCTGAGGCAGTCTCTTCTAAGGAACTGCTTAGTTCCTCTACATCTTCTTTCTTCTTCCTTGTGCTACTGTTGGGTGCATTATACTCCTCACAAGTAACTACCGGGCTTCCAATGAGGTTTGCGTCAGAAAATTATGCCTTAACGAATGTTATAAGGAACTTTATGGGCCATTCCTTAGTGATGTCTTCCAGGTCCTCCTCGGTGAGCTTATAGTATGACTAAATATCTTCTTTATTCTCATCTGCATGCACGATGATGTATACCAAATGCCTATTAGCATGAAACTTCATAAGGGGTCTGAACCTATCTAGAGTGTTTGGCATCATCCGGGGGAATGATTCGATAGCCCTTTTCAGCTGCAGGTAGTAGGTATGGACTACTTTGTTCGATTTCCACTATTTTCCCATGTCACTCGAGTACTAGAGTGTGGTGAACTTCGCAGCAAGTAGTTCGAATGACTCAATGTCCAGGAAGGTCGCACCTTCCAGCATCTCCCAAGCTATAAACATGATGAGGATCAGCATCCAGCTAAAGTGGAACTCGTATCCCTAATCCTGAGATTTACAGAAATCGACTTCTAGCTGGTTGACTAAGTACTTCACCCAGTTCATTTGTAATCCCTCCATGCACTTTCCTGCGAGGTCAACCACAAAACCTGTGACCTACGTGGGTTTGTTCTTTCAGACTAGATTACCAGCAATCAACTAGAAAGCAAGGTGCACTGCACCATTTTGAATGGAGGCTACCTTGTAGCCTCGCGTCCCCTTCTCTACATTGCCATAGATGTCTTTAATATTCTATGCCATGGCGCGATTTGCAGCCTTCCCTGGGTAGAACTCCTGCGGGTCGGGTCCCTGCATGCTCAATTCGATGATCCTATGGATCAGCATAGGATTAATGGTAATACGCATGTCTAACCATAAATAACCTTCGTGGAAGCACGACAACAGGATTTTAACGCACACGTTAACTCTGGGTGCCTTCCAAAGTGTGGGATTTTCATGATGTTAAGGATAGTGGACTGCATGATGTTCATGGTCCATGGTTGGGGAATGATATTCAACCTCTTTCCCTTCATCTTAGTTAAGTACTTGTGAGGCGCAAGCATGTCGTAGGTCTTGTGGTCCCCTAGATTATAGTCACTAATCTTTAAGGTTGGAATCCTCTCCAACTACGGTCTGACTGCGCGTATCCCCTTCGGGAGGTATGCCATGATGACTGTGTAGTCGAAGTCCCTTGGGACACTATCATGATTCACTGCACCGGCTAGCAGCGGGATGTAATCGGGCAGAACAAACGGGATTAACTTTGCATTCTCTAAGTCATATCTGTGCTTGGTTCTTTTCTCATATGCAACGCGGGATGGTTTAGATCTGCGAGTAGTTGACGGGGAGGCTTTCACTCCTCACGTCGGTGAATCTTGAACTCATGTGGACATCACTCTCTCCACCATAAGGTCGATTAGAACTTCTTCAATGACTTTCTCTGTGGTGCTGAGATCGTCCGACATACACGCTCAGATCGGATAACTTAGGTGGATGAATGAATGCTCAAATCAATGGAACAGGTGTCGATCTCAATACATACAGCACGGTAGCAATGATTTCTCTTGTTGGCTCAGATACAATTTGCAAAAGTTGTCTCGGTGCAATAGTTGACAGAATAAGTAGACATCAATGTAACGGATCTTCTCTAATGGAAAAGAGGCCTCCATCAATGCAATTTTGTCCGTTACGAAGTGATCCCAATGGTCTGATGGTGAGCTTTCTGGTCATAACTATTGTTCTAACCGTTCGGGGCGTCAAGATAACGGTTATAATGCTTTCAATGGATATATCACTCCACCATGGCAAAGTGCCATGTTGTGTTTTTTTGATATCCCAGCGAAGTTCCAGTTTTGCAAACCTTCCCTCTAGGACCTTCTGTAACTTTTCTATCTTTTCTCTCTTCTTACTGAGTTTTCTAGCCTTCTTCCCAGTGATATGTATTATTTGGTTCCTCTTCCCATTCTGAATCTTATCTCCTTTTGGCATAGTAACTTCACGTTGTTGAGATTATTTCGTAGGGTTGAAGAGCAATACTTTTTCTCTGTCTGGGGTAGGTGCTTCATTCTTCTTTGATTCTTCTTCTGTTCATTCAACTTTGACATCCAAGTTTTTAGTTTTAAATAGATTTCATCTGTTCTCATGTTCTTCAATCAAGTGTGTTATCCTCCTAGTCATGAAATCTTTTAATTCTTGCTTCTTTTGTTCTAAGACTTCCTCTTCTTTTCTTCTAGCCTGATCCTTTTCAATCCAAGGTTTTCCTAATAACATAGCAAATGGGGCGTTGTTCTCAATAAATTTAACAACCTCAAAATCTTCCTCTATCGTATTTCCATGAGCACTCATAACTATCTGGGTGAGTCTTCTACATAGGGTTGTCATCTTTCCTCTAAATAATCCTATTCTTCCTAATGAAGGAATCATAACAGGCTTTCCTAAAATTTCCCAGGTTCTTTCTGTCATAATATTCACCTGTGTTTCCTCATCTAGAACACAATCTATGTCGAAGTCTCCTATTCTTTCTTATATGCACTCTTTTTCTTTGAAGATCTCTGATAAGTTGATATTTTGGTGATCATTCATGGTTTCTTTCATTTGCAGTAATACAGTCTCTTATTCTTTCTGGGGTTATGTCGTGGTCTTAGTTTCTTGATCTTCCTCAGGGTTTTCTTGTCTCATATTCATTCTTTCAACCTTAGCAATCATTCGAGGGCAATCCAAAACTTCATGATCAACTAGGTCTTCTACCAGGGAATTCCTTAGCAAGATGTCTCAGTCTTCTGCAATTATAACAAAGATTTAATATTCTCTTTCTCTTAAATGATCCCTAGCCTTTCCTGTACTGCGCACTAGGATCATGTTAGCTAACCTACAAAAAATTATTTCTAGGTTCCTGCATCCATTTGTTAGTCCAAACATTCTCTCTATGCATGGGAATATCATATGTTTCATTATCTCTATCAGATCTACTCATATCAAACCTTTTTTCATCTATTTGTGCCCTACTTTTCAAGCTAGGATGAAATTTATCAAACACACTTAGATCCATACTTTTGAAAAAAAAAACTTCCACTTATCTTTCCTTTTTCGATCAAAACTTTTCACTTTTCTTACCTCTAACAAAGCACAAATCCTTCAGATCTTACCTGTTTTCTTCATATCTGACTTTTCTTCTTAGCACAGAGCTTCACAATTTAAGTAGACTACTGTGCACTAAATCAAAATATCTACGCACAAAACTTTCTTTTATTCAGTTCCCAACAATCATAGTTTCAGGTCCCGGCAATGGAACCATTTGTTGGCACAGGGGTAGACCCAGGGTTCAACGCTATAACAGTGCACCAACAAAACCCTAACTACTGGCCCTTTCGGAAACACCTGCAAAGCAGATGAATTCTCACCCAAGGTAGAGGCAGGGGTGGTTGTAGGACTCAAATGTCTGCAACCTTAGCTGGGACATTGATCTGTGATTACAACACCTTAACAAAGCACTTAGCAGTTACAGCTCATCAGTATTTAACCAGTATTCACTTTGCAGATAAAACCCTAATTACAGAACACCACAATTTCACCCAGATCTAGCCTATTCAAGCACTAAGCACATTCACATAGGTTAGATCTAGCATTCATCCATATTATTAAGCACAAAGTATTAACAGCTTTATTTATCATTCATCTATATCAAATCACTTAAGAAAATAAACACATCAATACATTGCACAAATCATAGCAACAAAGGATATACGTGGTTCACCCCCACCCTGGGGCTACGTCCACCAACTCTTCTTCTCTTTTATTATCTTCGGTCAATCAGCTACATGCAGAGAGCCTTGAAATCTTACTCCGCAGAGGACAGGAGATCTATGCACTTTGCTAGATCCTCCTTCCTCGAGTTACAGCACAAAGCCTTTCACAGTCTCTTACAATCACTTGCACTTAGCTCTACAAGTCTCACACAGTATGCACAAAGCAATCACACTTACCACTTTCACCTAGCACCTAGCATCACATAGATGCATCCCTTGCCCTAGCCCTTAGCAAGGTATTGCGCTCCTTCCTACATCTCTTAGACATATATTTATACATTACAAAATCAGGCCTAAACATGGGTAAACCCATGGGCCAACATCCCCCTATTCGTTACATAAGCCCACAACCCAAAAAGTCCTAAAAAGGGGCTGATATCCCGCGATCTCCACTTCAACTTGCACTCCGCCTTTGATAGCCTGTCGAAGTCCCAAAAGTAGGTCAAACCTAACCAAGGATCCTCAAAACTTGTTCAAGGTCCAACAAGCAGCATTTAACCAGTATTCACTTCACAGATAAATCCCTAATTACATAACACCGTAGTTTTCACCCAGATCTAGCCTATTCAAGCACTAAGCACATTCACATGGGTTAGATCTAGCATTCATCCATATTATTAAGCACAAATTATTAACAGATCTATCTATCATTCATCTATATCAAAGCACTTAAGAAAATAAACACATAAACACATCAATACATCGCACAAAGCATAGAAACACAGGATATATGTGGTTCACCCCCATCCTGGGGCTACGTCCACCAACTCTTCTTCTCTTTTACTATCTTCAGTCAATCAGCTACATGCAGAGAGCCTTGAAATCTTACTCCGCAAAGGATAGGGCATCTATGCACTTCACTAGATCCTCCTTCCCCGAGTTACAGCACAAATCCTTTCACAATCTCTTACAATCACTTGCACTTACCTCTGCAAGTCTCACATAGTATGCACAAAGAAATCACACTTACCACTTGCACTTAGCTCTACAAGTCTCACACAGTATGCACAAAGCAATCACACTTACCACTTGCACTTAGCACCTAGCATCACATAGATGCATCCCTTGCCCTAGCACTTAGCAAGGTAGCGTGCTCCTTCCTACATCACCTAGACATCTATTTATACATTTCAAAATTGGGCCTAAACATTGGTAAACCCATGGGCCAACATACCCATACCCGTTACATAAGCCCATAATCCAAAAAGTCCTAAAAATGGGTCGAGATCCTGTGATCTCCACTTTGAATTGTGCTCCGCCTTCAACAGTCTGTTGAAGTCCAAAAAGTAGGTCAAACCTAACCAAGGATCCTCAAAATTTGGTCAAGGGCCAACATATACCTAGAAGGTAATTGAAAATCATAACTTATTTTTGAAGAAATTAAAGTTGATATTTTTTATGTAGAAGAATCACAAGTACATATCATACCATATGAGGTGTATAAATATTAGGGTTTTATATTATTTTATAAGTGTGTATTTAAAGTCATATTTGATATTCATTTTGGTTTAGGTTAGTTTTTATCATTACTATTTTTGCAATTTGTAAAAAGATATATATGTTGTTTTTTTTAATTAATTCAATGCAAATTTAAAGAAAAGGTGAGTTTTCTTTTATTCAAACAAATGTTTTACAGTTAATGGAGGTTTTTTTGATTTTAGATATGTTGAGGATCGAACTTGTAAAGAATGAATTAATGGATAGAGAATTGATAGCATGTCAAATAGAAGACAACAAAAAAAATGGGGGTAAAATATATTTATTTCTCTCTGCCAAACCAGTGAAAAAAACCAAGTTTACAATACAAAGCACCTCACTAGCCTCTCATTTAAACAAAAAACATTTATAGGGATACAAAGGACCAATAGCCACAACCATGTCCAAGGTAGAGAAACTGAATTGTAACCATCGAGATGCGTTGTCACCATCCAACAATCTCCACCTTGACAACATTTTGCTTGATATCTTGCCCAACAAATTCAATCATCACCTTTTGTGCAAGCCAAGAGAAGCCAAACTCCATAGAAACTTCTCTAACAGTACTAGTTACATGAACATGTATGCACAGCTTGCTCCAATATGGATCACTCCACCTCCTTTGAATCAACATAACCACGGACTAAATCACTACAACCAATGTAGGTGACACTCGTGCCTCTAAGATACCAAAGAACCCATTTCCATGCTTTTTACCTGTTTTTTCCATGTGCCCACTAACAACACCAACTGCATGTGAAATATTTGAACATTCCACCGCAAACATCAACCTTCCTATTGTATTGGTATATGGTACACCAGACATATAATCATTTTTCCTTACTATCTAGACATAAACTTGAAGAAAGTTTACAGTGGAAAGTTAAAGGGATATTTATTCAACCTCATGTTCATACTGAACCTCATCAATATCTTCTCCATAGACTTGTGACAACCACAACTTACCATTTTTCCCATCTCTGTGTAATTCTATGCCCAATATTTGTTTTGTTTCTTTTTCTAGATCCTTCATCTGAAACATCCTGACCAACTCAACATTTAACCTGCTGACCTCAACCATGCTTGGGCTTGCAACAAGAATATCATCAACATATAACCAAGATAATGAATATGCCATTGAAACTTTTGAAGTAAACACAATGATCATACTCACTTCTAGTAAAATTTTGGCTCACCGTGAAGGAATCAAACATCTTGTACCATTGTCTAGGTACCTTTATGCCATACAATGATTCCCCAAGTTTGCAAACAAATCTCCCTTTACGATCATGAACAACATCTAATTGTTTCTTGTACATATCTCTATTAGTGATTATTTTGAGGGTAGTATGATCCCACGATCTACTTCTAATCCGTATTATTTTCGGAATGAAATGAAAGAAAAGATATTACAATGAAATACTCATACAAATTGCAAGAACAAAGAGATACAACAATACATGATTTCTATTAATGAAAGAAATGTATAGAGACTGTAAAAATATAGAGTGCAAGACTCGCTAGAATGGTGACAGCTTTATCTCTGAGAAGAGATGTGATGGCTACGCTCATTCGCAAGAAGATGATTACAATGAGGCTCTGAAGGCCTTTTTATGATAAACATGAATTCCAAAACCCTAGACATCCAAAAACCTAACCCTAGGAGATTAAGCGCTAAAATTCATGTGGGCCTCGTTGGAGTAAGTTAGTACATTAACTTCTCAGGGTCGTAACTTTTGCATATGATCTATGTTTTAACTGTGTGATAGCCCATTGGAAAGGTCTTTTTTAGAACTTCACATTATGTTGTCAAAATCTAACTATGTCTACATTTTTACTATGGAAAGCTAAGAAAATATTGTTTAGATCCCCAAAACAGCCTTGGAAGTACAAAAAGATACACTAACATGAAAAGTTCCAAAATAAGCCAGTTGGAATAGGTGGGTGACCACCAATATCCACTTGGATGTTGTGTAAGGCTTTGGGACAACCCCGTAAGTGAAGAACCCACAATTACAAAGAAATGTCCCCATTACATAGAAATGTGATGAACTGAAAACTGTCTAAATGAGCCAATTGGAATTTGGAACAGGTGGGTGGCCACTGATATCCACCTGGATCAATCCTCCCCCTTAGGAAGCAATGGTATCCATTACGTTGAGTGCCCGGGGAAGAGCGAAAAGTGTTTTCTAAATATGAATCTTGGTGAGCTATGTGCCTTGTTTGAGAAGTTTCTATGCTTGGTATGTGGAAGGCTATCACGAAACTATAGCTGGCGGGGTTGAATCTATTCCACCAACCTATTGTCTATGGGATTGACGAGACATTATGTAGGCACCATTGTATGTGAAGAAACAATTTCTACAATTTGCTTATGCTGGATAGAGGGTGTTGAGGCTGCAGTGGTTGCAGTGGCCATCTGTGCATCCTTGGAACAGACTGTCAAGAGGATGAATTTTGCAGTATGAGAGATTACCTTGCAGCATTGTTTTGGTGGAACAATAGTCTGAACTAGCTCTAGTATTCTATAGAGCTAACCCCCAGAGTAATAATGACACTACGGGGTCAAGACTCATAAACAACATGATTTTTCCACATATATGGTTGGCCCAAAACAACATCACAGACATCAAGAGGGGAAACATCACACACTACCTCATCCTTGAAGGGTTGGATGGCATAGGACAAGCAACATTGATGTCTAACAAGGAGATCTCGTCCTTGGTGAAGCCACTCGATGTTGTATGGATGCGGGTGTGGTGTTGTTGACAACCCCAACTATTTGACAACCTCAGTTGAGATGAGGTTCTTCTGGCTGTCATTATCAATAATGAAATGCAATGGGGTCCCCTTCACCCACATATATGAATGGAAGAGGCGCTCCCCCTCTTCAGGGTCTACTGGTTATTTTGGTTGAATTTTTTTGGTCGCGACAGTAGCAATGGGGTCTATGTCGATGATCTATCTATTTTCAATATTTTCTAGATCGGATTCTGAATCAGGTTTCAGCTCCTTTTCTTTGACCTCGGGCACCAATTACTGTTTCGAGTGAGATTCACTGGTGTTGTGCCAAGGGATTTTGTGGAAGTCACACCACTTCCAGTGTCATTCTTCATCTATCAATAGGGTAGTATTGTTCCTTCACTGCATCCACACAAAAAATCCCAAGTGGGCTCAACCCCATATATTCTAGATTCCTCTATGGAAATTTTCTCCCAGTAAGTTTCCCACCAATGTTTGACATGGGGAAGAGCCTTGAGGAGTGCGAAGGCGATCTTTTCCCTGTCGGAAAAATTGTGAATAGAGAAATAACCTTCTAGTAGATTCAACCATTTTTCTAAGGCATCTGCATCTATTTGACCTTGAAATATGGGAATATCAAAATTAACTGCTACCTTGAAGGGAGAGTTTCCTCCAAAGTGGTCTCTTGATGAATATGTGCATGTTTCTATCAGTAGGCATTGAAGGATGTGGGAAAAATTCTCCATCATTTCGTCCCTCTATCGTGCAAGAGCTTGCTCAAGAAACAGATTAATAGAATCTTTTTCTCCTTCGTTTTTCTTTTCTACCACCATAAAGGGTTTCTTAGGCGTGCGAGAGTGATTGTCCTCAAGAGAAACAAGCTCAAGACCCAACTTTCTATACTTGGACCTCGTCAGGGAAATGCACTGAAAAATGATCAAGAGAAGCATGCTCTAATACCACTGATCTAGATTATTTTCTGAACGAAATGAAAGCAAAGATATTACAATGCAATACTCATAAAAAATTCCAGAATATAGAGATACAACAATACATGATTTCTATTAATGAAATAAATGTATAGAGACTATAAAAATACATAGTGCAAGACTCGCTAGAATGGTGGCAGCTTTATCTCTGAGAAGAGATGTGGCAGTTACGCTCATTCAAAAGAAGATGATTGCAATGAGGCTTTGAAGGCCTTTTTATGATAAACATGAATGCCAAAACCCTAGACATCCAAAAACCTAACCCTGGGAGATGAAGCACCAAGAGTCATGTGGGCCCCGTTGGGGTAAGTTAGTACATTAACTTCTCGGGGTCGTAACTTTTGCATACGATCTTCGTTTTAAGCGTGTGATAGCCTGTTAGAAATATATTTTCAAGAACTACGCATTATGTTGTCAAACTTTGACTTTGTCTACAGTTTGATTATGGAAAGCCAAGAAAAAATTATTTTGAGCCCCAAAACGGCCCTGGAAGTACAAAAAGATGTACTAACATGAAAACTTCCAAAATAAGCTAATTGGAATAGGTGGGCAGCCACCAATATCCACCTGATTGTTGTGTAGGGCTTCAGGATAGTATCGTAAGTGCAGAACCCACAATTACAAAGAAATGTCCCCATTACAAAGAAACATGTTGAACTGAAAATTGTCTAAATGAGCCCGTTGGAATTTGTAACAGGTGGGTGGCCATCAATATTCACCTGGATCAATCATCCCCTCTCAGGAAGCAATGGTATCCATTGCATTGAGTGCCCAGGGAAGAGGGGAAATATTTTTCTGAATATGAATCTTGGTGAGTTGTGTGCCTTGTTGGAGAAGTTGTGTTGCTTGGTCTGTGGAAGGTTGTCATGAAACTGTAGATGGCGGGGTTGAATCTGTTCCACCAACTTCTTGTATATGGGCTTGACGGGTCATTGTGTAGGCACCATCATAGGTGAAAAAACATTTTTTGCAATCTACTTATGTTGGATAGAAGGTGTTGAGGTAGTAGTGGTTGCAGTGGCCATCTGTGCATCCTTGGAACAGACTGTGAAGAGGATGAATTTTGCAGTATGAGAGAATACCTTGCAGCACTGTTTTGGTGGAACAGTAGTCGGAACTACCTCTGGCATTCTGTAGATCTGGCCCCCCAAAGTAATAATGACACTACGGAGTCGAGACTCATAAATAACATGGCATTTCCACATATAGGGTTGGACCAAAACAACATCATAGACATCAAGAGGGGAAACATCACACACTACTTCATCCTTGAAGGGTTGTATGCCATAGGACAGGTGGCATTGTTGCCTAACATGGAGATCTTATCCCTTGTGAAGCCACCTAATGTTGTATGGTTGTGAGTGTGGTGTTGTCAACAACCCCAACTGTGTGATGACCTCAGCTGAGATGAGTTTCTTTTGGCTGCCACTATCAACAATGAAATGCAACATGGTCCCCGTCATCCACATCTATGAATGGAAGAGGAGATCCCCCTCTTTGGGATTTACTTATTCTTCTAGTTGAATTGTTGCAGTCGCGATAGTTGCAATGGGGTCTGCGTTAATGATCTGTCTATTTTCAATATTTTCTGGATCAAATTCCAAATCAGGTTTTAGCTTCTTGTCTTTGACTTTGGCCACCAATGACTGTTTCGAGCGACATTCATCAGTGTTATGCCAGGTGATTTTGTGGAATTCGCACCACTTCCCAGTGTCATTCTTCATATTTCCTTTACCATTATTTTCCTGTGTCTTGGACTGGTTGTGTTGGCCCTTGACCAAGTTGTGGGAGATACTTGGTCATATTTGATTGTTTTGGGACTTTGGCACCCTATCAAAGGAAGCACGCAAAACAAAGTAGAGATCACGAGATCTCGTCCCACTTTGGGTCCTTTTTGGGTTTTAGGGATAATGTAATGGGATTGGGATGTCGGTCTGTGGGTTTACCCACGCTTAGGCCCACTTTTGTATGTATAAATAGATGTCTAGGCAAGGTAGAAGAAAGTCGATGGCTTAGTGCTAGTAATTAGATCTGTGTGATTGGATGTGGATTGTAAATGATCTGTGCATGATTGTAAGAGACTTGCAGAGCTAAGTGCAAGTTTTTGTAGGAGGTTGTGAAAGGATTTGTGTTGAAGCGCAAGGAAGAAGAATCTAGCGAGTTGTGCAGATCTTCTGTCTTGTGCGGAGTAAGGATTGTTGAGTCTTTGTGTTGTAATTTCTTGACCGAGATAATAAAGAAGAAGAGTTGGTGGATGTAGCCCCAAGGTTGGGGTGAACCATGTAAATCTATGTGTGATGCTTTGTGCTTTGATTCAATGTGTTTACTTCTTCTTCTACTAAGTGCTTTGATATTTGTAGGAAGATCTGCTTATGCTTTGTGCTCCTAGATGTGTATGAATGTTAGATCTGATGTGTATGAAGATGCATAGTACTGATATACTAGATTTGATCTAGCTTACTATTTCTAAGTGCTTGAATACTATAGATTAGTGTGAATGGTGTGAAGCTTTGTCTTATAAGCGAAGTGGTTATTGAATGTATCTTGAGGAACTAACGATGCTAAGTGCTCTAGTAAGATGTATAATCACATATCTGTGTCCCACCTAAGGTTGCATACATCTAAGTCTCGCAACCACCCCTGCCTCTATCTTGGGTGAGACTTCATATGCTTCGCAGGTGTTTCCAAAAGGGTCAGTAGTTCGGGTTTTGTTGGTGCGTTGTTGTAAGCATTGAACCCTAGGTCTTCCCCTGTGCCAACAAATGGTTCTGTTGTCAGGACTGGAACTATGATTGCTGGGAACTGAGAAAGAAAATCTTTGTGCAAATATTCGATCTAGAAATCATGAAATCTCTATGCGTAGAACTGTTTCCCTAGTGCGCAGTGTTCTACTTAACCTGTGAAGCTTTGTGCCAAGAAAGAAAGGTTGGATCTGTAGAAAAGAGGTAAGATCTGTAAGCTTTGTGCTCTAATAGAGGTAAGAATAGTCAAAAGTTTTTAGATCTGGAAGCTTTGTGCTCTGCAAAAGTAAAATAAGTGAAAATTTTTGTTTCTAAAGTATGGATCTAGGTATGTTTGATAATATTTGTCCTAGCTTGAAAACTAGGGCACTGATAGATGAAAGAAGATCTGGTAAGAATAGTGAAAGATATGTTATTCCTATGCATAGAAAGAATGTTTGGACTAACTGATGGATGCAGGACCCTAGAAATAATTTTTTGCAGGTTAGCTACTATGATCCTAGTGCGCAGTACAGGAAAGGATGGGGATCATTTAAGAGAAAGAGAGGATTAACGCTTTGTTACAATTATAGAATACCGAGACATCTGGCTAAGGAATTCCCTGGTAGAAGATCTAGTTCTCTTTGTTGTAGAGCTATGGACCATGAAGTATTGGATTGCCCTAGAATGATTTCTAAAATTGAAGGCATGAATCTGAAAGAAGAAAACCCTAAGGTAGATCTAGAAATAACAGAACCCTAGAGAGAATCAGACAAGATGTTACTACAGATACAAGACACCTTGAATGATCACTGACATGTTAGATTATCAGAGGTCTTTAATAAGAAAGAATGCATCGAGGTAAGTATAGAATACTTCGACATTGACTGTGTTCTAGATGAGGAAACACGGGTGAATATTATGACAGAAAGAACTTGGGAAGCTATAGGAAGGCTTGTTATGACCCCTTCACTGAGTGGAATAGGGTTATTCATAGGGAAAATAGTGAACCTATGTGGAAGGCTCAATCAGATATCTATGAATTCTAGTGGAACTTCAACAGAAGAAGATTTTAAGATTATCAAATTTATTGAGGACATCACCCCATTTACTATGTTACTTGGAAATCCTTGGATTGAAAGAGATCAATCCAAAAAGAAGGAAGAAGAAAAAAATTTAGAATAGTAGAGACAAGAGTTAAAAGACTTCATGACCAGAAGGATCGCACATTTGATTGAAGAACATGAGAACAGATCGAAGCCATATCACACTAGGAACCTAGATGTCAAAGTTATCAGAACACCAAAGGACTCCCAGAAGACTAAAGTTTTTATCTCAGATAAAGAAGAGATGTTATACCTAAATCCTAAGAAAGAACCTCAACAGCGCAAAGTAACTATATCCAAGGAAAATAGGAACCAGAAGGGGAAAAGAACTATTGAGATGAAGCTCACTGGAAAGAAAGCTAGAAAGTTAAGTAAGAAGAGGGCAAAGATTGACAAGTTGCAGGAGATTCGAAATAGAACATCGCAGAAAGAAAACTTGGAGAATGGGAGCTTCGCCGAGATATCATAACAATGACCTATGGCACTTCTCCATGACAAAGTGATATAGCCATTGGACCAATATACTCGTTCGAATTCCTCCCCGAATGGACAGAAAAGCATTAAAGAATTATCACTAGACCATTGGACCGCACCATAACCGACAGATCAACATTAATGGAAGATTCATGCCCATTGCAAGCAGACTGTTGCCAAATTTCTTAATTAGTTTGGCACGCCATGCACGAAGAACACTTTTTCCAACTAAGAATTAGAATCCTGTAGAATAGTAGTTGTATACAGTGGTCATTGTGAGATAGTTGGTCATCCTAGTACAGTATCTGAGATCATTGTGAACCCCAACTAATTTTTCTTTTCGAGCGCGTATGTCCAATGAATTTAGCATAGCTAAAGAATATGCAAGAGAGGTACTCTCTATCCTAAGAACCGAAAGAGTCATGTTGGAATGAGGGTTGTCTACAGGTTTACAGGTATCATCGACGAGAGGAGTGCAAGCCTCCCCGTCGACTACTCGAGCAAGAACATCACGAGCTGGCGCAGAACGCAGAATCAAACATAAATATTATATAGCCAATGTGAGGTTAGTTCCATCCATCCTACCTTCTTACATACCACCTTTGAGCGATGTGACCAATAGAGACAGCATGCCTAGAGATTTAGAGTACACTCTAGTCACCGCGTACCTGCAAAAAGGGGTATGTGCAGTCCGCATAGATCAAGACAAGATTGCAGCATTGAAGTTCAGTGACTTTAATCTGAGAGATCATAAAGTCTATAGCACACTTGCCCCATACAAGTACCTAACCAGAACCAAGGGAAAGAACTCAAAGATCGTCCCTCAGCAAAGGACTATGAACCTCACGTAGTCCACTCTGCTAAACATCATGAAGATCCCACATTTCGGACGTCGCCAAGAAGTCAATGCATGTGTTAAGCTACTCCTGGCGAGCTACCATGGAGGATACCTATGGTTGAACTATCACATCATAGTTGATACAGCGTTGATCAATAGGATCACAGTTCTTAGCATGCAAGGCCCTAATCCCCATGACTACTATCCTGGAAAGACCGCAGACCACGCTCTTTCTTATAAGATCAAAGAATCTTATGGCGATGTTGAGAAAGGAGCATGAGGCTACAAGGTAGCCTCTATTCAGAGTGGCACAGTGTGCCTTGCATGTCAGCTGATCGCAGGGAAGATCGTTCGCAATAATTGACCCACACAAGTATCCGGCTTTGTAGTTGTCCTTGCAGGAAAGTGTGCGGAGGGACTACAGATGAGCTGGGTGAAGTACCTGGTGAATCAACTAGAGATCAACTGTAGAGAAGCTCGGGATCAGGGGCATGAATTCCATTTTAGCTGGCTCTTGTTACTTATAGATTTCATTGCATGGGAACTACCGAAAGATGTAACCTTCCTGGACCTCGACCATTTTGAGCCCTTAGCCATGAAGTTCAGTACCTTATGGTACTTGAATGATATGAGCAAACAATGGTAATCCAATGTTGTATTCCATGCCTACTACAATCAGTTGAAGCGCTCCATCCAGTTCGAGCCTCGAATAACCCCGAATACCCTCTTTAGGTTTAGGCCCTTAATGAAGTTCAGCGCAGACCACCACTTCATTTACATAACAACATGCGCTGATGAGAAAAAAGAGTAGTTACAGTCTTATTATAAGATGACAGAAGAAGAACTGGAGGAAATCACCAAGGAAAGGTCAGTAGACCTCCTTGTTTCAGCAGATTCCACATAATTGTCTGACATCAACAGCCCAGAAGCTGCGCAAGATACACCTGGGCCCAGTAAGACAAAGAAAGCAACGAACACGAAGAAGGATGAGGAAATACATGATACAGCCAGCAGATCTGTAAAGACCACATCCATTACACCCGAGAAAGAAGGTAATGATGAAGAATTCGAACAGAGGCCAGAAGACGAAGAGGACTCGTCGAAGAAAAGGAAGGTTTCACCTCTGAAACCTTCCTCCTAGAAGAAACCTAGAACCCCTGTAACCAAGATGAAGACCACGCTCACCCCAGATGACTTCAGTTTCCTCCTCTCCACTATGAACAAAGATATAGAAGAAATAATAGACAAGTAGGAAGCCAAGCAAGAGGCAATGTACAACATAATTGAGAGCAAGCTCCAAGGAGTGCAGTAGGAACTTCGGTCTAGCCATGCAGTCTCCACTACGCCCCTGCCAGAAGGAACAATAGAAGAGGGAGATGAACCAGTTCAACTCCACAAAATTGTTGCCACAGTCGAAGCATGCCTTCAAAAATCACAGGAAGAAACCACGTAGGCCACCTAGGCCTTGAAGCAAGCACGGGAGGAAATCATTGAGCAGCGTCGAGCTGCGCAATAAGAGAGGGACACTCTCCAATAAAAATTGGAAGAGGACAGAGCGAAGATCCAAAAAGAAAAGGAGCAGTTGCTCGCGAAGTAGATCGAGATCGAAGAAGCAGTCAACTGAGCATTTATCTCTATGACCGGCTTAGAGAAGAAAGTAGAAGAACCCTTAGAATGCCAAGTGATGAAGCTTGTTGAAGTTATTCAGCAACTTCAACAAAGAGTCATAGAATTAGAACTTCAGACCATACCAAGTACCCCGCAAGAAGAGAACGACCAGCGAGAAATGACTGCTCGGAGCACAGTAGAAAGGCTTAAAGCACTCACTGAGGAATGCAAACAATTAAGTAGAAAAAGTGCACAGATACATGAGAACCTAATCGAGAATCCTGAATTTCACAAATTGGAATTGCAGCTCCAGGAGGCAAAGCATGAAGCTGAAAATCTACAGGTGCAGTTGAAGGCCCTATCACCCATAGATAAAATGAAATGGTCTTCCGAGCAGTGCATAGCACAGCAACAGATCCATATAATCTAGAGCAAGGTAATGGAAGTAACTCAGCAACTTCAACCTTTGTAGGATAAGGCAGGTCAGCTATTTATAGAGATCGAGAACCAAGGAACAAAGTTGGAACAGGTCGTGAATTCAGCACAATAATTCCTAGAAGGGCTAGTGAATGTCGCACTCATCTAGGAGTTCACCGAGCAAGAAGCAGTTGCAATACAGCAGGTCAAAGTAGCTCAAGCCAAGCTCGAGGTGTTTGAATCAGAATTGATCAGACCTAAGTGACTTGGGACAAGTCACAGGTGAGTGTTGGGGGCATGTTGTCCCTTGACCAAGTTGTGGGAGATACTTGGTCAAATTTGACTGTTTTGGGACTTCGACGCCCTATCGAAGGAACACAAGACGAAGCAGAGATCACAGGATCTCGGCCCACTTTGGGTCATTTTTGGGTTTTGGGGGTAATGTAATGGGATTGGGATGTTGGCCCATGGGTTTACCCATGCTTAGGCCCACTTTTGTATGTCTAAATAAATGTCTAGGCAAAGTAGAAGAGATCCAATGGCTTAGTGCCAGTAATTAGATATGTGTGATCATATGTGGATTGTAAATGCTTCATGCATGATTGTAAGAGACTTGCAGAGCTAAGTGCAAGTTGTTGTAGGAGGTTGTGAAAGGCTTTGTGCTAAAGCACAAGGAAGAAGGATCTAGCGAGATGCGCATATCTTATGTCATGTGCGGAGTAAGGATTGTTGAGGCTCTATGTTGTAAATGCTTGACTGAGATAATAAAGAAGAAGAGTTGGTGGACGTAGCCCCAAGGTGGGGGTGAACCACGTAAATCTATGTGTGATGCTTTGTGCTTTGATTCAATGTGTTTACTTCTTCTTCTGCTAAGTGCTTTGATATTTGTAGGAAKATCTGCTTATGCTTTGTGCTCCTAGATGTGTATGAATGTTAGATCTGATGTGTATGAAGATGCTTAGTGTTGATCTACTGGATTTGATATAGCTTACTGTTGCTAAGTGCTTGAATACTATAGATTAGTGTGAATGTTGCGAACCTCTGTCTTATAAGCGAAGTGGTTATTGAATGTATCTTGAGGAACTAATGGTGCTAAGTGCTCTAGTAAGATGAATAATCATAGATCTGTGTCCCAGCTAAGGTTTTCGACACCTGAGTCTCGCAACCACCCCTACCTCTACCTCGAGTGAGACTTCATTTGCTTCGCAGGTGTTGTCAAAAGGACCGGTAGTTAGGGTTTTGTTGGTGTGCTATTGTAAGCGTTGAACCCCAGGTCTACCCCTGTGCCAACATGTTGTCAGGAGGCTGTTGGTTAGGGTCATATTTACCATGTTTTGGTTGTTGTGGATTTGCAGACCTAAACTCCCATTTGTTCTGGTGCCTAAATTTCTGCTCGATTTTGACAACATATCGATAGGTCGCTCCCAATGATGAGATGTTTAGGAAATCCATTTCGTTTTGGATGTACCTATGCAAAGCCCCGCAGTATTTCACAACCATATGTCACTCAAAGTCTTTGATACCGATCTTGGTGCTCAAGGTATGGAAAGTATTTTTGAATGTTGACATTGTTTGGCTCCTCTCTTGTCGCAGTGTGGTCCATCTCATGTATTGGTCTTCATAGTTATCAACATGGTAGTATTGTTCCTTGACTGCATCCACAAAAAAATCCTAAGGGGGCTCAGCCCCATATATTCCAAATTCCTCTATGGAAATTTTATCCCAGTAAGTTTCCCACCAATGTTTGACATAGGGGAGATCCTTGAGGAGTGTGAAGGTGATATTTTCCCTGTCGAAAAAATCGTGGACAGAGAAATAACCTTCTAGCAGATTCAACCATTTTTCTAAGGCATCTGCATCTATCTGAACTTAAAATATGGGAATATCAAAATTAACTTGGACCTTGAAAGGAGAGGTTCCAACAAAGTGGTCGCTTGATGAAGATGTGCATGTTGCTATCGGTAGGCATTGAAGGATGTGGAAAACATTCTTCATCATTTCATCCTTCTGTCGCACTAGAGCTTGCTCAAGCAATAGGTTAATAGAATCTTCTTCTCCGTCGTTTTTCTTTTCTGTCACCATAGAGGGTTTCTTGGGCATGCGAGAGTGATTTCCTCAAGAGAAACAAGCTCAAGACCCAACTTGCTATATTTGTACCTCGTTGGGGACATGCACTAAAAAATGATCAAGAGCAGCCTGCTTTGATACCACTGATATGGATTATTTTCGAAATGAAATGAAAGCATAGATATTACAATGAAATACTCATAAAAATTTCTAGAGCAGAGAGATGCATCAATACATGATTTCTATTAATGAAAGAAATGTACAGAGACTGTAAAAATACAGAGTGCAAGACTCGCTAGAATGGTCATAGCTTTATCTCTCAAAAGAGATGTGACGGCTACACTCATTCGCAAGAAGATGATTAAAATGAGGCTCTAAATGAATTTTTATGATAAACATGAATTCCAAAACCCTAGACATCCAAAAACCTAACCCTAGGAGATGAAGCACCAAAAGTCATGTGGGCCTCATTGGGGTAAGTTAGTACATTAACTTCCCAGAGTCGTAACTTTTGCATACGATATCCATTTTAAGCATGTGATAGATCGTTGGAAAGGGATTTCTGAGAACTATGAAGTATGCCATCAAATTCTAACACCATCTACAGTTTGACTGTGGAAAGCCAAGAAAACATTGTTTAGAGCCCCAAAATGGCCCTAGAAGTACAGAAAGATGTACTGACATGAAAAATTCCAAAATAAGTTAGTTGGAATAGGTGGGTAGCCACCAATATCCACATAGATTTTGTGTAGGGATTCAAGACAGCCTCGTAAGTGTAGAACCCACAATTACAAAGAAATTTCCCCATTACAGAGAAACGTGTTTAACCAAAAATTGTCTAGATGAGCCATTTGGAATTTGGAACATGTGTGTGGCCATCGATATCCACCTAGATCAATCCCCCCCGTTAGGAAGAAATGGTCTCCATTGCGTTGAGTTCCCAAGGAAGAGGGGAAAGCGTTTTCTGAATCTGAATCTTGGTGAACTTTGTGACTTGTTGGAGAAGTTGCACTACTTGGTCTGTGGAAGGCTGTCACAAAACTGTAGTTGGCAGGGTTGAATTTGTTCCACCAACATGTTGTCTCTAGGCTTGACAGGGAATTTTGTAGGAACCATTGTAGGTGAAGAAACAATTTATACAATCTGATTTTGCTGGATAGAAGGTGTTGAGGATGCAGTGGTTACAGTGGCCATCTGTGCATCCTTGGAACAGACTGTGAAGAGGATGAATTTTGCAGTATGAGAGATTACCTTGTGGCATTTTTTTGGTGGAATAGTAGTCGAAAATACCTCTGGTATCCTGTAGATATGACCCCCCATATTAATAATGACACTACAATGTCAAGACTCATAAACAACATGGCGTTTCCACGTATATGGTTGGCCCAAAACAACATCATAGACATCAAGAGGGGAAACATCACACACTACCTCATACTTGAAGGTTTGTATTCCATAGGACAGGTGACACTATTGGCTAACATGGATATCTCATCCTTGGTGAAGCTACCCTATGTTGTATGGTTGTGGGTGTGGTGTTGTCGACAACCCCAATTGTTTGACGACCTCAGCTGAGATGAGGTTCTTCTAGCTGCCACTATCAACAATGAAATGCAACAGGGTCCCCTTCACCCACATTTGTGAATGGAAGAGGCACTCCCCCTCTTCAGGATATATTGGTTCTTATGTTTGAATTGTTGTGGTCATGACAATAGCAATAGGGTTTGCATTGATGATCTGTCTATTTTAAATATTTTTTGGATGATATTTTGAATCAGGGTTCATCTCCTTGTCTTTGACCTCGGCCACCAATCATTATTTCGAGCGACATTCATCAGTGTTTTGTTAGGGGATTTTGTGGAAGTTGCACCACTTCTCGGTGTCATTATTCGTCTTTCCTTTAACCTTATTTTATTGTGTCTTGGACTAGTTTTCAGGAGGCTGTTAGTTAGGGCCATCTTTACCATGCTTTGGTTGTTGCGAATTTGCAGACCCAAACTCCCATTTGTTCTGGTGCCTAAATTTCTACTCGATTTTGACATCATATCAATAGGTTTCTCCCAATGATGAGATGTTTGGGAAATCCATTTCGGTTTGGATGTACCTATGCAGAATCCCATGGTTTTTTAGAACTAGATGTCACTCGGAGTCTTTGATACCCATCTTGGTGTGTAAGGTATGGAAATTATTTGTGAAATTCAGCACTGTTTGTCTCTTCTCTTGCCATAGTGTGGTCCATCTCATGTAGTGGTCTGCATAGTTATCAACAGGGTAGTATTGTTCCTTGACGGCATCCAAAAAAAAATCCCAAGTGGGCTCGGCCCCATATATTCTAGATTCCACTATGGAACTTTGCTCCCAGTAAGTTTCCCACCAATGTTTGACATGTTGGACACACCAACCACACTGAGAGTGGGGGGGGGTGAATCGATGTAGGGTTGTTTGTCAAACTTCCCTTCACAAAACTCCTTAGTTAGCAATCACCAATTACTCATGACTAATTAATGTCATTTATAACTAGTTAAATGTGAACATATATCATCAGTAAGTCATCACCACAAGGAACACAAGATGTATGTACAATTTTATTTTTATTACAGAATACGATCCTTTGGTTATCAGTAACAACTTAATAGAGTTACAACTCCACAATAGTATCAGCTCTTCAATGCAAGACTCATTTTATACAACTCAGCATCAACTGAGAAGAGGAATAAATCCTCAACAGATACCAATTTGTCAACAGGTACGCGACCTGTCAGTAGTGCAGCACGTGTATGTATGCGCCCTACTAGTAGTACAGTTCATGTATGTATGCGGCCTATCTGTACTATAGCCTGCGTATTCCTTTTGAAAAATTAGGGTTTTCTCTCCATGAAAAACTTAGATCCTCTGCAGCCTTCAGTCACATTCACTTATGTCTTTCACTATCCAATCAGTACCATAACCAATATCAACAGATCCATACTCTACAATAACTTACTCATGCTCATCAACTATACAATATGAATGCTACTTAATCATGTATAAGCAACCAATATACAATGGCAATCATATCAGTACTGAAACATAAGAGTGATGCTCACTCTATCAATCAACCAACATAACCATATCAAAACAACCATACCAAGAATGCCCCAATCATTCACCATACAATAAGCAAGAGTATCCATCAAGACAACTATGTAACCATACCAGAGTTTTTGTGGAAAATCTAAGCCCATAGAATGCAGATCTGGAACATGCTTCAACCTTAAAGAACCTGGCATCATCTCACACTCAAGTCTTCGTGACTTCCTCCAACTGTACGTCCTTTGTTCTCCTTTATCTCATGTGTGTACGTGCTCTGGCTAACTGTAGCCCGTGTATGTACACTCTCTGGCCCACTACTGCTCGTGTACTCCTTTAGAAACTAGGGTTTTTGAACTTCCAAAACTTTTGTCATCAAGATCTCAGACTTACAGAAAATTTGATGCATCCATGAGATCCTCCAGTCAATCTCTCTCTTAGAATAGATCTTCAATATATGCTCAAGAGATGTTTTTCACAAGAGACCCTTGCCTCTTATTTATACTCTCCAAATAGCTTCCTTAGAAGCATCTTCTTATCCACTTTGTCCACATAGTCACCTATGTCCAACTTTTCCCAATTTTCCACTTGTCCATATATCCAATAGCCACTTGACCATTGAACCCACTTTCCTCATTTTAGGGTTAACCCTCTTATAAACCACTTTCCATAATTAGAAATTTCTCTATTTACTTTATTATTTAAATAATCATCTTTGACTTTATCACTTCACTTGATTATTTAAATAATTTATTTTTGTTTTCACTTTGACTTCTTTGACCTTTTGGGGCTTCTAGCCAACATATGAGGGTCCTCCAACTTCGTAAGGCCATAACTCTCAAACAGTGAGTTATGTGACATTCCACATACCACCGGCAATGGCATGACAAGCACTATCCATATAGGATAGTTTCACTGACAAATTCACTAATATTCATCTCATTATTCCACCATTAAGCATGGGTCTCTAACCATACTTCTAGGATAACTCGAACGCAAAGTGTCTTCTCGTGAGGGGTTTCACCATAAGGGGACCATTTTGGAGTTCATCCATTTGTACTCATTATCAATCATGATAAGAAAATAATGATTCATCTTTACATTAATCCAACTATGCATCATATATCAATGAAACCACATCGATCCATCTTCATCTATGCATCATCCATCTTCATCTATGCATGACATCATATGACTATGACTCCACTTGACATCAATCCATTGACATCAAGAACAATACATGATCCATCAACATAATATGACAAGACATTGTTCCTTTGACATCAATCCTTTGGCATCAATGAAATCATGATCCAACATGACATGGGGGAGAGCCTTGAGGAGTGCGAAGGTGATCTTTTCCCTGTCGAAAAAATTGTGGACAGAGAAATAA
>ML808544.1:0-12932 GCA_009831015.1 Picea engelmannii | reverse complement strand
GATTTATTAGTTACAAAACTAATTGTTAAACTCCGCAACACCATGATAAAGTAGTATTGTTATATTTTTTGAAATGCATTTTTATTTTAATACATTTTCCATACAAGTAAAACTATTCAACTATATGTTGATTGGAGAAAGGGAAATGACACTAAAGAAATTTAAATGTTATACCTTACATTTTAAAGTAAAAAATTAAGATATAATAAACTAGCATACTCCCTAAACGGGTGAGTAGGAACGTTGAAGTAATTCAAGGGAGCTTTTCATAATAATTTTCATAATTAATACAATTCATATTAATCAACATAACATATTATCTAATAAGGATATCCCATCTCCATTTCCTACCTTTTGATCGGATTTGATCAAATTGAATTTGTGAGTTCTGTCTCACACATCATTGTCCTTATCAAGGCCCCTGCAAATTTCCTAATCCTTATCATTTCATTTAAAAATTTCCTTATCCTTATCTATTATTTTTGAGGATTGTTGCATTTGTTGTTTGTTAGCAGTTTAGGGTGGAAGGAATCATGTAAATTTGGAGATAATGGTTGTGGAAGTATTTTTATTTTCATGTATTATTTTCTTGTGAGTAGAACGATGGTCACATGGTACTCCATATTTCTTGTTTCATATTTGTGAAAGTGGAATGGTATCATTTCAATAATGAAATCTTCCTCTATTGCATTTCTCCTTGCAATTGAAAAGCTATTGCTTTGCTTTAGAATCCATAAAACAATCCACATTATATATTCTCATTAACCTATTTCTACTCAAATCCATCTCACTAAATAGTGATAATATCTTGTTTCCTTATGGGAGGTATTTAGCTCAAATGCATCTCAAAAAGCAAAATATTATAGACTCACAACCACTACACTAAAATCTCATTCAAAGGCGGGTCATAAGAAGAGTATGGACAATGTGTTTCCTTGTTGTTGCTATGAATTTTTCTTTTCCTACTTAGTCTTATGGGTTGGAAAGGGGATTGGAACCCAAGTGGTTGAATTCCATGCTGTTTATGAATTTCTAGGTCGAGTGCTTGCCGATGCAGATCTTGTTAGTAAGGGTGCTGCTAGTGGGCACTTCCAAGGGAGAGAAGTAGGATTTGAAAATAATTCACAAGTGAGAGTACCCTATATACATCCATATGCCAACTAAACTAGATTGATGTTTGGAAGCATTGAGAATTCATGGAAAATAAGTTCTAGATGACTATAAATGGAAACTAGGTGGCTTAAGATCTTTTCACTGAAATAAAATATATATATATATATATATATATATATATATCAAGAGAGAGGGAAAGTACCTTGGGATGGAACAACATGTATTTAGGTATGTAGATATTTTAAATTATGATAATTAAAATCTGTGTATGAACATTTCCGCAATCTCGATGAAGATACATGAGATTTGAAATTAGTTGCATTGTACATTCCTCATGTAGGTGGAAGTTAAGATGATTGGACATACTGCATCCTTCTACCATATGTCCATTGTCACCTAGTCCTCTAAAAAATCTATTTAATTTATTCACAAAACTTGTTCAATCAATCCTCTATTACTTATTAGTGGAAGATCTAGGTAAAAAAAAAAAAAAAAAAAACGTTTCCTATCTTCAAGTAGCATAACCACCTTGCGTCCCTTTGACGTTCCCTTTCCCCCACTTTGGGTATGCTAGTTTTAAACATACAAGGTTTCAATTTTTGCTAACCATTGACTTGGTTTTAGATTTATCATTGTTGAACCATGCAATTTGGGTTCGGGTTTAAAGGAGATATTTTTTTAGAAGTTGAAAGTTTCATGTTTACCTTTTTTTTTCCTTTAGTTTTCATGTTGCCTTTTACTAGAAACATATTGGAGGATACTATAGTAGAGATTATGGAAGTTAATTAAACTTAACATGAAATTTTTAGGGGAGGTTATATCTATGTTGTTATGATAGTCTCAATAAATTTTGATGGAGTATATATATTTATGATAAAACATCACATAGAGACATCAAACAATTTGATGAAAGACTAGTTCTTATTTTTTGATAAAAATGTTGAACTAGGCTCTAACTTGGCAAAGACATTTAAAAAAAAATCTTTGTAAGATCACCAATAAAGAGAACTATCACTTTGACGATGACCATTAGAGACTATGTTGTTCATTTAAACTATCACATGTTGATTAAAGAAGTGATTCCCTTTCATATGCAATGCTTACTCTTAGCTAGTAAGCAATTAAATGTATACTATTTTCCTAGAGATGGCGGCATTGGCAAGTTTTCCACTATTGCAACTTGTTATGCTTGTGTCGTGGAGTTATGAGCCAATGAATGATTTCTTCTTCCACACCCTTCTCTTTCAAATATTTTGTCCAAATTGATTCCTCTTCCCCTTTGGCTCCCTCCTCAAGAACAATTATTGTGGAATGATTGACCATTAACCGTATTGCAAAATTGAATTTTTTAGCAATTAGTAAATGCATTGATGGATACCATGACCTTATTTGTTTATTTAATGGGTTGTGTCCATCAACATTTTTTATTACCACATGGACAATAGATTCCACACTCTCTCCATTTGAAATGATTTTTTATTGTGTATTTCATTGATCTTAATAAACACAAGATGGTCTTGGAAGAGGGACCATGGTTTATGGGACTAGCAAGCATTTTTCATTAAACCATGGTTCATAGAGTTTAATCTCACTTGTCTATCTATACCACCACCCCTATGGGGGTGCTGGTGCATCAGAACTCTTTTGAAAATTCTACATGTGAATGGATAGATTAGATCAACTTTGTAGTAATCTCTAGCGCTTGACATTGCCAAGGCCCAAAGGACCATAATCACTTGTGCATGCCTTTGTGTCAAACTCAACTATGGGAAGGGTATCCTATATTAACTTTCTTGGAGTTGGATTCTTGAACTTGATTATGAGAATACATATTTTAAGTGTAGACTCTATCAAGTGATAGGGCATTTGCAAGATGTATGTCTTAAGGATCCCATCTCACATGAGAGAAAGGGTAAAACTAATGAACCCCGAGGGTGGAATTACGGTCCTATGATTCCTAGAGAAATGCCAAAAAAGATAGCAATGCTCTCAAATAAAGGCTCATCTTTGACCTTTGGATGTAGGGGGTGAATATGAAACTATGATTATATTGACAAATTCAAGAGAAAATATGACCTAAATATCTCAAATTTGAAAAGAGATGTAATCCTAATGATTGATTATGATGCAAGTTGTGTAATATACCAGATATAAAAAATATGCAGAACATAAATACAATGCTAGAAATGGCAGAATAACAGTAATATAACCAGCATAATCTCCACAATAACACATAAATGATATAAGAACAACAACAAAAATAACACTTTGATTTAGAAAGCAATGTTCACGGGCCTCTTCGAGGGGGCAACCTCTAGTCGAGAAGCGCTCTGTTACAATAATCTCTAAGCTAGGGTTTTCATACCCTCGACCCTTATTTATACTAAATATGTCTATCAAGAGGAGCATCTAGAGGAATATCCTTCTAGAAGTGGAAGCTTCTATTAGGTCTTCTTACATCCGCCTTATTCTATTTTATTGAAAGGCCTTATTAATATTGACCTTTATTACATCTGAATATATTTCTCTACCTATGTGCAGGTTAGGACCCTAACATGTCCACCCCCTTAAAAACAACCTTGTCCTCAAGGCTTGAGATGTGGAAACTACTGCAGAGTGGTAGATGGTTCCCGAGTGGCATCTGTTGGAGTTGTATCTTTCCACTGGAATAACACTTCCTTGATGGTTCTTTGACGTAGGAAACACTCACGTTGGTCCAAAACTGCTTTTGGCTGTAGCCAAATGGATCCTTCTTCAGCTAACTTGGGAAGGTTGGTTTGAATTTGACACCTAGTTTCAATCACCTTCTTTAAGCATGAAACATGAAAAACAAGATGTAGCTTCGAATGACTGGGTAGAGCTAACTAATACGCGACTTGTCCCACATGCTTGAGAACTATATAAGGACCATAAAATTTGGGTGCTAGCTTCTGAAAATGCTCGGCCTTGAGGGAAGTTTTCTTTTATGGTTGCAGTCGCAGAAACACCTGATCCCCTTCTGCAAATTGACATTCAGAGTGACCTTGATCTGCTTGTTTCTTCATGCGATTCTATGCCATGACCAAGTTCTCCTTGAGGGTACAAAGAATATCCTCTCGAACTGTAAGTGTTTGGTCAATTGCCTGGACCTTCGAGGTACCCGGTAAGTATGAGAGAACTGAAGGTGGCTTCTGTCCATATACCACTTCAAAAGGAGTCATGCATGTAGCTGTATGGTAGGAAGTGTTGTACCACCATTCAACTAGGGGTAACCATTGATCCCACTGTTTTTTCTTTTCAGAGGCAAAACACCTCAGATATGTTTCCAAACACTTGTTGACAACTTCTGTTTGACCATCAGTCTGGGGATGATAAGCGGTGCTGAGATGCAATTGGGTGCCCTGTAGCTTGAATAGTTCTTGCCAAAAATTGCTTGTGAAAGTTGGGTCACGATCATAAAAAATAGAGTGCGACATGCCATGAAGCTTGAAGACCTGGTCCATGAAAATTTGAGCCACCGTGGATGTAGTAAATGGGTGTTGAAGAGCACAAAAATGAGCATACTTGGAAATGCGATCCACAACACTATTATGACTGATTTATTTCCCTATTTGGGTAAGTCGATAATAAATTCCATAGATATATCCTTCCAAATAGCAGGTGGAATCAGAAGCGGTTGTAGTGTGCCCGAAGATTTGACTATTTCTCCCTTGTTGAATGGACACACATCACATTCAACAACAAAATTACGGATGTCCTGTTTCATACCATCCCAGAAAAAAGAACGTTTGACCCTGTCATAGGTTTTGGTGAACCTGGAGTGCCCCGCTATGGGTGTAGCATGAAGATCAGAAAGTACCGTGGATTTAAGCTTTGATTGTTTACCTAAATACAAATGACCTTTGTATCGAAGCTCATCCTGGAGCGAAGAGTACCCTGGGGGAGCTGGAACATTGGTCTGCAATTGTTGGATCAGATGCGAACTTTTGGGATCTTGTAGCCATTCCTGGCGAACAACTTGGAGCCAATCTGGTACAATGAAGGAAAGAGAAAAAAGGGATCTTTCTTCTTCATATTTTTGGGATAGTGCATCCGCCACCACATTGTCTTTGCCTTTCTTGTAAATGATCTCATAATCATATCCAAAGAGCTTAGTCACCCATTTTTGTTGCTCCGGGGAGGAAATGCATTGTTCCAGAAAGTACTTGAGGCTTTGATGGTCTATCTTAATTTGGAAACGTTTCCCCAAGAGATAAGGGTGCCACAGATCAATGGCATGCAAAATAGCCAACATTTCCTTTTCATAGATGGGTTTTCCTAGATTCCTTTTAGAGAGTTGCTTGCTGGTGAAGGCCAAAGGTCGACCCTCTTCATAAGGACAACACCGATTCCTTTCCCTGAGGCATCACATTCCAACACAAAGGTCTTTGTGAAATCAACAAGGGCCAGAACTAGAGTGGTGCACATGGCCATCTTCAGGGTTTGAAAAGCTTGAGCAACGGCTGGAGTCCAAGTGAAAGAGTTCTTTTTGAGGAGAGCAGTGAGAGGTGCTGCAATCTTTCCATAATTCTTAACAAACTTGCGATAATACCCTCTTAAGCCCAGAAATCCACACAAGCTTTTGAGATTCTTTGGGTGCATCCAGTCTTTCATAGTTTCAATCTTTTTCGGATCCACCCTGACACCATCCTTGCCAACTAGATGACTGAAGTATTCTACTTTTGAGGCACCAAAAGCACATTTAGATTGTTTTAGGAAAAGTTGGTGCTGAGAGAGTAGATGGAGAACTCGATCCACATGAGTAAGATGGTTTGTCCAGGTTTTTCTATAGACGAGCATATCATCAAAGAAAACTAAGACAAAATGACAGAGAAAGGGATGGAAGACATGATTCATGAGGCTTTGGAAGGTGGAGGGGGAATTACACAAGCCAAAGGGCATGACCAAAAACTCATAGTGGCCCTCATGAGTTCGAAAGGCCATCTTGGGAATATTTGCCTCTTTCATACGTATCTAGTGATAGCTCAAGCGAAGATCAAGTTTAGTAAAGAATTGGGCGCCACTCAATTCATCCAGGAGGTCATCAATGACAGGAATGATAAATTTGTCTTTAATGGTCAGTTTGTTGAGGGCACGAAAGTCAGGACACATTTTCCAAGAACCTTCTTTCTTCAGGACCATGACTACAGGAGAAGAGTAAGGGCTCATACTAGGGTAGATAACGCTTGCATTAAGGAGTTCCTGGACCATTTTCTCAATTTCATTTTTTTGTGAAATGGGGTGGCGATACGGACAGATATTGGGAGGAAGACTTCCGGGTACAAGGGGAATGGAATGATCATGAACAACACTGGAAGGAGGGAGTCCTTGGGGAGTGGAAAATACCATTTGATGTTTCTAAAGGAGGGCTTGGAGGTCTTGCGACATCGGGGGTGTCTATGTTGCTTGTATGACATGGAGTTGGGCAATGACACCAGAATGACCTTTTTTGAGCAACTTTTCCATGTGATGGGAACTAATGACCTCAGGTGAACCAGTAGTGATGCCTTGGAATTTATATTGGTGGCCTTCCTGGTCGAATTGCATGGTTAATTCCTTAAAATCCATGAGAATGGGACCCAAAGTCATTAGCCAGTCTGCACCCAACACAATGTCACAACCACCCATGTCGATAGAAAACATATGGGATTTTAGGTGGTAGTAACTAATTTGGAGATGAACATTTTCATAGTGCCTTCCACATTTCATGGAACCACCATTGGCAATCATGATTTGGAAATTGTTGACAACATGGATGTAGCAATGAGTTTCTTGGGCAATGCGGCGATGAATAAAATTATGGGTGCTTCCACTATCAACCAGAATGATGACCTTCCAATGTTTGATGTAACCGATTAACTTGAGGGTTTGGGGAGCGGAGAAGCCAGTGAGAGCATTGACGGAAATGACCGGTTCCACTTCGGGAGGGTCTGAGGGAGGGGTTATGTCAGTGATTTCAGGTGACTCAGACACAAGGGGAGTTTCAACATCCTCTTTCTAAATGTCCTCAGAGATGGCCATAAAAAGTTTTTTTTCCTTACACTTGTGGCCCAGGAAATATTTGTCATCACAATTATAACAAAGGCCTTTGAGTTGGTGTTCAGCTATTTCATCCCTGGTCAATTTTCGGATCTTTAATGGGGAAGAGGGAGTAGTGGGATTTATAGGTTTAGGGTGAGGGATAAAGGAGGGTTTTCGGTTTTGAGAGGATACAACCTGTTGTGCTTCTTTAGCTCTTTTAGTATCCTCCACCCAACTTGAAGGTCAAGCCATGAGGACATGGGCCTGAATCTCATCCTTGAGGCCACTGATAAAACACTCTCGAAAGAAAGCATCAATCATACCCTCTGTTCAAAAATCTAGGCGCTCAAAGGCAGCTATGAAGTCTTCTACTGTTCCTGATTGTTTCAACTTTGTCAAACAACCCAAATGGTTGGTGTTAGTGTCAAAGCATTCATAAAGCTCAGTCACAAATTGGGTCCAAGCAATATACCCTTGACGGGAAGTTTTTCTCCATTGCCACCATTGCCAATGTTCTTGATCTAGATGGAGAACACCATACCGGAGTTTGGCCAAGTTATCTATAATGCCGTATAAAGAGAAATAACGTTCCATTTGGGTTACCCAACCAGTGGGGTCCGAGCCATCAAATTTGGTCACATCCACCCATGGAAGGTGTAGGTCACGTTGAAAGTGATGGTGCTGAAAGGTATGGGAATGGGAGGAATGTTCACCTTCAATCTTTGGAGGTGCATCAGAGAAAGGGTCATCTGTAGGGATCTTCAGTTTGGTGTAGAGTGATGCAAAGAAAGATTCAAGCTGGGTGGTTAGTTCTTGTTTGACTTCCTCCATTGAGGACTGCATATTTGTATTTATGGTTGTATTGATGGTTGTATCGATGGAGGCAACATTGGCATTGAGTTGTTTTACTTCTTTTTGGGTCTTGAGGAGACCATATTGCAAGGTGTTGAAGCGAGCTTCCAGGTCTTGGCTATGGGTATGGGCCATGAGGATGGGTGAACTGAAAAGGGGTGGGACGGGTAAAAAATTTTGCCGAAAAATGATATGGATGAATGTGATAAGGGTGAAGAGATGAATCCAATGGAATAGGTCTCAAATAATGGTGAAAAAATTTCCATAATTTTTTTTTTTTTTTTACACCTGCGGAGTTATACTCCAGTTTGAAGAATATTGCAGCGATGAAATCCCCAAATGATTAACCAGTAAAAAAAGTGTAGTGATTTGACAACCTGAACACAGTTGCGCGACAACAGATCTTGTCTGATTTAATTTGTTTATGTTTTTGTCCCCAAGGGTTAGGTATTCAAGGGTTCTACAGAGAAGGGTTTGCCCTATGCTATAGCTCTCTGATATGTGCAATGTCCAACAATAGTACTTGGCCCAATATCTCAGGGCACTAACTAAGGAGGATATACCGTACCCTTAAGCGTACTACCCGACTACCCAGGTACTAGAGAGTATCTTCTCGAGTGCTGTTCTCCGTGGCATTATAGCAGTCAGGCGGCTGATCGGTTTATCTAAAGAGGGCTTTAGGAAATCTAGGCTGATCCGTACACATGTGCTATCTGATGCGCTACCACTTGAAGGGGTACCAATAGGGGTTACAAGGGTGGCCAACAGATGCATGCTTAAGAACCACTTGTATTTCCTACATGTATGAATCCCTCAACCGTGGTTTTATGCGTGTAATGACATATCTCTATGGCTTAAAGACGCCGGAATACGTCTCTACCCTGAATTTTTTTTTCCCACAATTTCTGCTAAGGAAAGTGCTCTGATACCACTTGTAATATACCAGATATAAAAAGTATGCAAAACAGAAATAAAATGCTAGAAATGGTAAAATAACAGTAATATTATAAAAGGCCCCATTGAATTAGGGATTTATCACTAATTACTTTGAATTAGTTGAAGAATTTAAACATTAAATATAATATCTCAAATATACGTTAACAAAGTTACTAACCCAATCATATATTTTTCTACATTTTCACCATAATAATATAATTGTCTATGTATCATCTATTTATAAAAAGAGAGTCATAATTAAAAAATGATTTAAAAATGACACTCTCCCACCTTTTTAGTACATTTATGCATAATTCTACCATCCATAAAGTACACAATACATGTCATGTCTTCGAAAGTGCATTCTTTTTTCTAAACATGCTAAAGTATAGATGGTTAGGGAAAGCATTTTTAAAAGGAAATTGGTATAATTAGTGACGATGAGGATGTTTATTAACATTCATTGAGACCAATTTTTTTATTGGACCTTAAGAGGGTAAGATATTACTTCAATTTATTTAAAATTGTATTTCTATGCTCAAAAAGCATTGAGAGAAGCATTCCAAGATCACCATAGTTTTAATGACTTACGAGGTTAGGAAGGTCGATAATGTGGCCGATATTTTTAAATTGGAATCTAATATGGGTATAGGTAGGGCAATCTACGAGGAAGTGTTTTTCATCTTCTACCTGCTTGGTGTCACAAAGGTGACAAATTCTCTCATCTCCTGGTGTTTTGGGAGTTGTACAATGCCTAGTTTCACTATGTAGCTTGTGAGAGTTTGTTCTTATTTTAACAATGTTGATTTTCTTCTTTGAACTTTTCAAAGCTGAGAGATAATTTTGATCTTCTAAATTAGGTTTGATCACCTCATTGTAGTATCTTAATTTCCTTTTATCCACTAATTATTTATCACACCACATATTCTCCTTAAATTTAGAAGTGATAATATTTGTAATATTATCGATATTCTGCATGATGGTTTCTTCTTGTATTCTCCAATGATTTAGCCAAGATTTGGCATCTTTATGCCATCCCCACTTGAGCCGCTGGTGGTTTTGGCTAGAGTTGAAGCAATTTTGGGGAGCCTCTTTTCATCCATGTTGTTTATCTTGTTCTTGTAMATTAGGTATCTAATCATAGCAATGCTCTCAATGGGAGAAATGCTTACTTCTATGAGGATGATATGATAGGGTGTATTGCCCTTAATTTTGATATTATAAGTTATAAAATTCTTTTGGATTTGCTCTATCTTTTTCAAGATTCTYTGGATATACTGCAACGCTAAACTTCACATCCATATAAGATAACTGAAGTGAYRAGAGTGCGAAATAAGAGTTTTTTTTTTTATCCCAAAGCTAAAGGTATGCTGATTTACAATTGTTTTTGAGCCTATAATAAGCTTTCCACCCTCCATTTATCCTTTTTTCAGCGCTACAGTTCCAATTGAGTTTGTGATGAATATCGATTCCAAGATACTTGTATGTAGACACTTCCTCCAAGTTATTATTGTCATAAACAAAAGTATCGTAGATGATTATTAATATAAGAAACTAAACTATTAGTATTAATTTTTTAATATAAACTTGAGGGGATCAAAGAAAGCTTGTTTAGAAAAAAATAATATTAAGGAGCAAAATTATGAGTATTATTTTTTTAAATCATTTTTAGAAATATAAGCCGACGTGTTTTACTTTAGAACACAAACTTCTCAATGTGAGGAGCTACATTATTCTATCATTTAGAATTTGAAATGATATTTTTTAGATCATGATAAAAGTTTGGAAGATAATTTTTTTGATTTAGAATTTAAAATGACATTTATTATAATAAAATTTTTGGAAGATATTAAAAATTATTTTAGTAAAATTTTCAATATTAATTTTGAATAAATTGAAAATGAAATTATTATTTCTATGAAAATATATGTAGAAGTTTATTTGTATAAATGTATAATATGAAATTTATTGATTTTCTGAAATTTTGGATTATAAAAACAATTTTATATAAAAAAAATTGAAGGATAGTTTTAAATCATTCATGTTAAACAATCTTGATTTTTAGGAAAAAATATTTAAAATAATAAACTTAGAGGATGGTTTCCATCAAATTAGAAACCTATAAAAGTAGGTTCAAAAAAGTATAAAGAGTGGTCGATCCATCTAACCTTACTTCTAAAGGTTGTGATGTGGATATGAACCTAGTATCTTCTTCTTTGTAGATAATCAAGGTTGAAAACTCATTAAATGAAATTATATCGAAAAAGAAAAATTATGAGTCCTTTTAATGTTTATGAAACGACCTATCTTGTTGGATGGTGACAACACATCTCAGTGGTTGAAATTCGGGTCCTCTACCTTAGATGTGGCTGTGGCTATTGGCACTTTGTATCACTATAAAATTTTGTTGTTTAAATGAGAGGCTCATGAGGTGCTTTGTATTGTAAAATTGGTTCTTCATTGGTTTGAAAATGCGCAATAAAGATATCCCCCCCCATTTATTTTTGTTGTCTATTGTTTGAGATGCTAACAATTTTCTATCTATTAATTCATTCTTTGCAGGTTAGGTTCTCAACAATTGGTATCGGAGCCGAGGAAGGTAGAGCCCGCACATAGTGAGCCCATGAATCTCATGCCCACGTCCAGAGAGCTCAAGAAGCTTGTGCCCACACATAAAGAGCTAAGGAAGCTCGTGCCCATGCATAGAGAGCTCAAGAAGCTTGTTCCCACATGCATAGAGATAAGGAAGCTCGTGTCCACATAGAAGAGCTGAGGAATCTCATGCCTACACACAAAGAACCGAGGAGGAGTCCAATCAAGGTTTTCTTGAAGAGCCGAGGAGTCATCTTTGGAGAGTGGCGAAAATGACAAACTCAAGGTTCGAGATGGAGAAATTTAATGGAAAGAAAAACTTTGAGTTGTGGAAGCTGAAGACGAAATATTTGTTGGTGCAACAAGGATTACACAAAGCATTGGCTGGCAAGAAAAAGAAACTATTGGGTATCTTTGATGATGACAGGGAATATCTTGATGCAAGGGGTCTCAACACCATTCAATTTTGTTTGGTCAATGATGTCCTCGTCAATATTGTGGGAGAGTGAACAACAATAGACCTATGGAGTAGAATGGAGAGCCTCTACATGACAAAATCCATGATGAATAAAACCTACTTGAAGAGACAATTGTACAGTCTACAGTTGAAAGAAGGTACCAAAATTGTTTATCATTCAAATTTATTTAATACTCTATTATGCTAGTTAACTAGTATGAATGTAAAAGTCAATGAGGAAGATAAGGCAGTGACGTTGTTGTGTTTATTTCTTGAGTCATGGGATCATTTAGTCACTTCTATTAGCTTTAGCACAATAGACACCCTTGAGTTTGACAATGTTGTGGGAGCTTTGTTTTCTGAGGAGGTGAGGAGGAAATTCAAGTATAGAAACCTTCACACCGGAAACATTGGTGGTTAGAGGTTGATCTAGAGAAAAAGGGGAATTGAGAGGTACATCTAGATCCAATTCAACTGGAAAGCTAAAATGTTGGTACTTCGGTAAATCAGATCATCTCAAGAAAGATTTTTGGAAGAGAAAAGAATCAAAGGAAGATTCCAACAAGGAAGCAAATCTGGTTGAGCCAAGTTCAGGTATGGTTGATGAAGTTTTATCTGTTTGTATTATCTCACAACATCAAGAAGAATGGTTTTTATATTCTAGTGCTTCCCATCACATGTGTTCACATAGAAGTTGGTTTTCTTCTTACCAATCTATAGATGACAATGTTGTTTTTATGGGAAATGACATTTCTTGTAAAACTGTTAGGATTGAGAGCCTTGAGATTAAACAATTCGATGGTATTGTAAGAACGTTGATGGATGTTAGACATGCACCATACCTTAAAAACAATTTAATTTCTTTGGGAGTTTTGGATTTTGTGTAGATTTTAACCTTGTACAATATTTACTGCAAACAAATTTTCAGTAAAAGAACATAAAA
>ML808543.1:93875-115016 GCA_009831015.1 Picea engelmannii | reverse complement strand
CTCATGTAAATACCATGTAAGGGTGAATATATCAAAATGGCACTGAGTGATATACATATTGAAAACAAAATACATACTCAATGAGGCTATAAATGGCCTCTAGAGTCCAAAAAACATGCTACAAGCTATTGGCCTACTATAAATCATTGATCAACATGATCAATCATCAAACTCATCACCACTACTAGAAATGGGATCATCAGCATGAGCTACAAGATCATCCTTTGGCACAGAGTCTTCAAACTCCTCGGGGACATCTGCAACTACAATAGTAGTACTAGTAGAAGCATGAGTTGCACGACTAGTGTTTGCATGTAACATGCCTAGTGCTATGTCTACTCCTTCTACTGGATTTGAATCCAAACCAATCCACCCCAAGCCATAAAAATCATAATCATGATCAAAACTCTATCAAGTGAGACGACTCTACCCATTGAGGTTGGATCAATATCATACAACACGATGGGATCTATATCAGATCTTGTGTTCAACTGGTTGTGCCTTAGCCAGAGATTGTACCACGTGAAGACGAGATCATTTAATTGTTTTTCTTCCAAACAATATCTCTTCTTTGTGTGAATCCACTCAAAGAAAAACCATTTGTACTCACACCCAAAAGCACTGCAAGTTTGACTAAGGACTCAAATGACAAACTTTTCCAATTGAGGACATTGGCTACCAAATTACTCCCACCAATGTACTGTAAAGATAAAATTAGTTCAACAAATTAGAATGTGATTTTGACTAAAAAATAAATTATTTAAAGTTTAAACAATTGAAATTTAAACAACTTTGGAATTGCTTACCTGGGTGGTCCAAATCTCTTGCAATATTTGCTAGGTTTTGCCAAAAGTACCTATGGCTCTAGTGAAAGCACTGATCTGCCAATGTATTTCGAGTTGCTCACTCTCATCAAGGATCATGTGCTCTTAGCACTAATACAATCCATATTTGACCTCCCTAATGTGATCTTCTCATAACTAAGATACAACTCTGTTATGATACCTTAGGTTCAGGAAATACCCAGTTGCATGTATAGAGAAATGGAGTTGATTGTTCCATATGTTATCAATGATGTCCCAATGATCTCCCAGATAGGCCCATACTTAGCTACTATATCCGTGTACATTGTCTTTAACGTCCTCCTTTTCCTTATCCATAGCCTCAATGCCTCATAGATGTAACCCATAGCCAATTTTTCCCCATCCACCAACCGCAACACCTTATAAAGGGGCTCACCAATTTTCACAACCTCTGCTACTCTTCTCCAAAATGTGTTCTCTAATACTTTCATTTTGATGTATTTTCCATCTTGTTTGCGATCCCACTGAGATCCATTCCATTCATCACTTGGAAACAATTTTTTCAAGTTCTGTGCTTGGGAAAGGAGAGATTGCAACATGAAGAAGTGAGTTGCAAATTTTGTGATTACACGCCTAACAAGGTCCTTTCCCCCAGTGTTTTTCCTCATTACGTTCAATACCCATGAGTGGTTGTAGATGTATTTTTTCATGCACTTGGCATGCTCTACAATGTTCTTGATTCAACCCTATTTGACTATGTCCTCAAGCAAGAGATCTATGCAATGTGTAGCACATGGGGTCCAAAATATGGTTTTGTATTTAGTCTCTGGCATCTTACTAGAAAGAACATAGTTAGAGACATTATTTGTGATGATTTGAACAACATTTGCCTCCCCCACCAACATAACAATCTTATCCAAAAGCTTAAATAACAAGTTTTCATCTTTCACCTTATCAGATTCATCAACCGATTACAAAAACATGGTTTCCTAAGGGCAAGAGACAAGAAAATTTATGATAGTATAGTTATTTCCATCAGTGCATCCATCTGACATGATGGTACATCTTGTTTTGACCCATGACTTTTTAAAATTCTTCAAGAATTCATCTATGAACAAAACTTCATTTTGCAAAAGAAATCCCCTCAAGTCATGCATACTAGGGCCTTTGAATCCCTTTTTGGTAGCAATAATGGAATCCCACATAGGTTGGTAATAAGGTGAGAAAGTAGAATTGAAGGGGATATCTACATCATACCACCTATTAATTTCCTTTAACTCAACAAACATAACTAAAATGCCAATGATTTTTCTTTACCCGGAAATTTATTTATGTTGATATAACTTCTGAAAATCATGGATTAAATTTACATCTGAGTTATTTAACTAAAATGAATAGGAGAAGCAAATAGAAACCAAGCACATAAAACAAGAAGACACCAAAAATACCCTAGAAACCCCAGTGCATGTAAAACCAACAAAGGAAGGGATTTATTGGCTTAAGAGGAATTAATTTACAACAAGAGAAAATTCAGAAATGTCTTACAGCCTAGAAAACTCAGCCTGCTTTTTCAGCCTTTCTTTTTCAGCCCCACTTTTTTGACCTTGCTATTACGACCCCACTTTCTCGGCCTGCTTTTTCGGCCTCTGTCTCTACTAGAATGGCCTGCACTTAACTCACTTCCTTTGTTGCTACATTACCCTTCATCACACTGCAGAATCAACTTCCTCTTCCTCAACCAATGCCCTCACTCATCAACTCAACACACAATGTGTTTTTTCCTTCACCCTCAACTTCCTTTTTAACCCTCTAATTCACATTTTCAAGAGACTTCTAGAAGCCTCCAAAAATGCACTTTTGTGAATTATTAATTTATGAAAAAGTCACTTTTCATAAATCTGAGTGAAAAGTCATTTAAATACTTTTACATTTTTCTTAAGTTAAAACTTAGGATAAAATAAAATTGTTGATCTGGGTAATTTAATTATGTCCATCAACTAGCCTTGGACACATGCGCTAAGTCCCCCTTAGGATTTTTTAATGTTTTCAGCAAATAAAAAATTTCCTGCAAAAAACGAGATATTTTAATTGCAATTTATGTACAAGTTAAATAAGTGGTACTAGGAGTCATCATATGCCTTGGGGGCACTCATTTTCTTGCTTAGAGTACCCAATTTAGCTGTACCCCCTTTGTTGAGTGAAAATAGTGATTTTTAATCACTAAAAGTCAATTTCTCTCACAAAAGGGAAATAAAAGACAAAATAAAGGAAAAAATCAGCATCCCTATTATCAAGGAGACATGTCGGAAACATGTTTTGGCTTGTTTCTAGTCAACTAACCTTCACTGGGTTAGCTGATTGGGAGTTTGTTTGAGTTAAGTGGCAGCCCACTTGTGTTTAGATATTCCAAACAAGAGGTGGGCCCCCCTCTCAAGATGTGGCACACTCTTGGAGAGAGGCGCCTACCACTTGAGAGGTGGCAACCTCTCTCACCCTCCCACTTGCTTGTGTGGCACTTTATTGGAGTTTGTGGAGAGGTGGCAGCCTTTCCATCACACAAATGTCCCCATCCTCTTCCAAGTGGTGCGCCCCCCCTCTTTGGGATCTTCACCCACTTTCCTATTTATGGAAGCTTTCTCTCCTTTGTGTAGATAATGGGAGTTTGGGTGAAGCTTGTTGGTGAATTGTTATTGTAACATTTTGCTATTGGAATAAAGACTTTGGAGGTCAAATGTTGTATTGTATTACATGTGTGGATGCTTTATGTTCATATTTAATCATTTGAGGTAACCGTAGACTAGTTTATTTGTTGTCTATTTTGTTATTTGGCCCTTGAGTAATGTATCTCTTTAACTAGGTTGTTAATTTGATCTTATTACTCTTCACATATGTGGTTAAAACTTTGCATGCTAATTTAGTTTAATTACATGTTATCTAGATTTCATGTGTAGGAAATTTCCACACTTAACTAAATTGTTGGCAAGTTGGGCTAAGTCTTTCAAGTTCTCAAGATTGGATAGGAGGAGCATTTGAGTGCAATCCTCGACAACCTTCAATATTTTTCAAGAACAGAGTCCCTCCGCTTTCCACCAAGAATAGAATCCCTCATCTTTCCAAAGTAAATCTTCATTGCATGCATTTATAAGTTAGATCTATCTTTTACTTTCAAAATTTCACTATTTTAAGCGGATCTAGCATAATAAATCTCATATTTTAGTAAGTTTAAAAGTAATAATCTTAAGGGCTAAAAGATAGTTTAGTTTCAAGAGATTTAATCTTCATATTTGGCAATCTTAGGGCCATTTTGTTTGTTGTCCCGTATAGCAAACAAAAGTCACTAAGAAATCTTTCATTTCAATTTCTTTCTTAGCCTTTATTAGCTTAGTTCATAGTTCATTTGCTTAGGAATTTTTCGTATAAGTCTAACACTCTTTTGCAGCACTTTCAAAGGGATTTGTAGCATCTTTTGGCATATCTAGCTTGCTTATTTTTGCAGGTTTGCGGATAGCCAAGGAGAAAAAATATGAAAAAATTCTGAGGATTTGGAGCATCTAGAACCTCCTAACCATCTTTCTCTTCAAACTAAACCTCATTATTCCAACAAGTTTTGTAAGTTTCTGGTCAAGGAAGTTATCAATCGATACTATGAGGACAAGGATGAGGAAGAACTCACCAAGAGAGATCAGATATGGGGTGTGATTGATGAGCGATGGAATAACACTCTCCATCGTCCCATTCATGCAGAAGGGCTCTACCTCAACCCTGTATTCTCTTATGCTTGTAGATTTAATTTTCATGGTGAGGTCATTGACGGTTTTCTCCAGTGTTCACAGGATGGTGTTGACTCCAGTTGAATGCTAAGAGATTTCTAAACAGAATGAGATATATAGGATTGCATCCATGATTTTGGGATATGATATGGTTGTCCAAGATAGGACCACAAGGATGCCAAGTAAGATTCATCATTCAATTTCAAATTTTGTTTATTCCTTTCCATATATTATATTTGACATTTATTACTTGATGGAAATATAATTTGTTGTCTTCCTTTCATTTTATATGTCTGGTGGAAAGATCCCAGAGTTGCAGAAACTTGTCGTTCAGGTGCTTAGTCAAACTTGCAGTTCTTCATGGTGTGAGCACAATTGGAGTGTCTTTGAAAAGATACACTCCAAGAAGCGCAACAAGTTAGAAATGTTAAAAAATGCAACAATCAAAATTTAAATTGTTTATATTTTTTAATTTTTAATTTTAATTTACTATAATTTCCCATCACTAACTATGGCCCTCAATGTTCATATAGGTTAGGTACCCAGCGCCTTAATGACTTGGTATATGTCTACTACAATCTAAGGTTTTTGGAGAAGCAATTTGATAAAGAACCTGATATAGAGACCATTTCATTGGATGACATTGACACCATTAGTCAGTGGAGGGTGGAGATTGAAGAGCCTGAGATGGAGGAGGAGGAGCATGCAGATGATATGGGGGAGGAGGAGGCAATGGAGGAGAGGGAGGAGGAGGAGGATGTTCCACTTCCAGTGGATACAGATATTGAGGAGGAGATTGATCTTCCGGTGCAGTCAATGTTACCACCACCTCCACGGAGATCCAAACCTACAGTTGGACTTAGTTCTGTTGGGATATTGTCCCCATCACCATCCACCTCAGTTGGAGCATCTGGATCAGTTGGAGCTTCCACTCCAAGCTCATCTTGAGTACCTCCACGACCACCTACTGCTTCTAGAGGAAGAGTGGTGCCCTTTACTCGTAAAAGGGTTAGAGGGAATCAATGATGATTTGGATTCCTATGATGATGATCTATCATTTTCATTTTATTATGTACTATTTAGTATCTATATGCCTCATGATGATTCATTTCATAAGATACACTTATTTTGATCATTTGATGTGATTTTGTATCATCCTGGCAAGAACATGTTTCAGAATTTTCAGCTTAGTAACTATATGTGACCACTTGACATCTTATGCATCTTATTTTTAGTTGTATTTTCATATTTATGTAGCAATGTGTATATTTTATGTTTTTGTTGCTTTAGATGTTTAAAAATTTGAAAAAAATGAGTATTTTTGTATTTTTTTGAGGTCTTGTGACATTTTCTGAGATATTCCGATATTTTTCGCCGATGTCAACGAGAAATTACATTATGGACCCTCTCTGATACTTTTCCTAAGACAGCATTTACAACATTGGTCTCAAGTATAAAGGACCACAAACATTCTTCCAAAATCATTGTAACAAATAAAAGAATGAAGTGTTATAACCCACTTTGCCTGCAATCCCCCATGGGATGGGGGAATTGTCTCCTTTTGTGGTGTAATTATTATTTCTTATTTATTTTATTTCTACAAAGTTAAAATAAATCTAAAATAAACCCACAACACCGCAAAACACTAGTTAGATTTCATTTTCTAGATTAGTTTATTTTATATTTTATTTCTGCAATTTCAAATTTTGAAAATAAACCATCCCCTCAACATCCCTAGTATGTTCTTGACCCTCATGAGTTTGCTTGACCTTGGGTTCCATACAGAACGGGAATTGGTCAATGTGGAGTAGTTTAATAAGGAAATTCATTCTCTATTATTGCTCTCTTGGGGTCCTACATTGAGCTTGCGTGTGAAGTCAGGGGGATACTCTCTAATGAGATTTGTTCTCTCCTTGTTGGACCTCTAGCATTGTTCATTGTACCCACTTGAGGGATAATTTCTAAGGGGCCAAACATTAGATTAGATTTACTTTCTGCATCACATTTACTTTTTTCAAAGTGGTCTTGCAACTTATCAAGCCACTTCACTTGAATAAACCCACTAATTCAATCAATAACCTTTAATAATAAAATCAACCAAGAGCACTTGCAACACTTTCTTTCAGCAAGCATCTTTGCATTATTGGCACTCGTCTAAGTTATTTCCCTTTTCCTTATCAACATTTACTTTCAAGTACTTTCAATTTCTTATTTACATTTGATATCATTCGTCTTGAAGTATTTGAGTTGCCTAATATTCATAGCATAAGAAATCTTCTTTATGTGTCATATATGTTGTTAGAATAGTTGTACCTATCTTGTGTATTTCATTTAAATCCTAGAATAATAATTGTGCTTAGTTTAAATCGAGCCATAGATTCGTTTTTAGGGACCACCCCCCTTGGCTTCGCTAGGAGTTGGCCTAGACGGAGGAGTTTAGTATTGAGTGACAATATCTCAACTCGAGTCTTTCCCCCAAGGACACACCCAGTGGATTGAATATTTATTCCACGTGACCCAAGGTGTGTATTATGTGGCAACAGTCTTTGGCACCATAGCTGGGGATAAATATTTATATTCTCGTAATATGAATTTGTGCTTTTGCTTTATTTGATGCTTATTGTTTATTAGAAATAGACTCGATCATCTAGTGACTCCACTTCAAAATAATTTGACAAAGTATCCTGCAAGAAGGAACTCACAAGTTTGCTTAGCTCCATCCTTGAACCCGAAAAGGTTTATAGGAGGAGGTTAAACAAACTTGTTTCTCGTAGGATCCTTAATGGTCTTGGATCCAAGTCCATTTATAATATACTATGTTTTATTTGTTTAATTTTTTCTAGTTTAGAAATGGATGATTTATATAACCTATTTTTTTTTGCAATAAGTGGTTATCCACATGTGATTCTAGAAAAAAGATTTGCAAAAAATGCCTTCTTTTCAAAGTAATAATCTTGTTGTCTAGACGTCATGTTACAATTTTTTCCCATTACATTTATAGATGGTGTTACAACACGCATGAATATGTAAGAATGAAGTAATCTATCTTGTATTTTGAGGATGATGATCTTGATTGATTCGTGGAACTCAAGGATAACCAAATTAAAACTTGCAAAGAGTCATTCGAGGCCTTTTGGAAAAATGGAGACATAAGGAACATCTAGATATTAAGCCATTCATTTAAGATAACAAAGATTCTTCAACAAATCCCATTAGTATATTGACATAAGTCATTAAGGGAATGGAATTCATCCATGCAAATCAGTTAAAAGCCATGGAAGCCAACATTGCAGAAGCAATTAATTATGTTGGATATTTAGATCCTATAGAGCCAGAGTCTCACACAGAAAAAAAAAGAAGGAAATCCATCTCGAAGTTCTAGAAGAGCCTATAGATGAGTCAGTAATTGATCAGGAGGAAAATCCTATAATTGAGTTTGAAGTTTATGAACATCCGGATAATTCAAATCCCCACCCTCCTCTCGAAGGACCCGTCTCTTCAAAAAATATTTTTGATAGACATGAAGAGCATGAAAAGAACACCAATGCATATGCCTTAACAGTTTCAGTTCCAACCTCTCAGACATCAGATGATTTAATAAGAGATATGGGAAAATGGAAGAGAGTTTCAGATCATCTATTTCATATCACTTCAAGCAGTGGTTGGCCTTCAACAATGACATACATATTTTGAAATTTATGAAAATTTTACAAGGTTTTCCAAACTTCAAAGTTTGGTGGAATGAAGTAGAACATAAATATCTTGAATGGTTTGATCCCAAGAAAGACCCCAAGTGGATAAAAATTGGAAATTGGTCTTCAACAAGTCATCCTTCACAGGAACTTTTCAGACAGATAAGGTCTTATTTCATCCATGACATGGTTGGTCCAAATGTTTTCTACTTCAATCAGTTGGACAGTGAAAAATTCAAATGTGTCAATGAATGGGAAGCTCCTCAATTTGTTCTTCAACACAATCATTTGATGCCCATGGGGGCATCCATTATAACATAAATCTCTCTAACCCTTCTCCTTTGTATTTTACTTAGATGTCTTTACTTCTTCCTTGTATTTTACTTCACTTTCTTCTTTTTCACTTTTCTTGTATAAATGAATATTATGTGTACTTCATTTTATTGTTGGTTTATATATACATGTGTGACTAATGTTATTTTGGCGAGACATTTGTTCGGTTTTCTGTAGATTACGGATTATGGATTTCTCGCATGCTTTCCTTTCCTAAATATCAAGCACACGTGTTGAAATTAATGCAACTGCAAGAGCCATTCTCCTGGAGGATGGCATAAGACTCTAGCTGAGGACTAGGACCTCAGCTAACACACCTCTGGGGTTTCTTGGTATGATACCAAGTAGTGAGAGCCATGGAAAAATACCCCAGTGAGGGCCCCCAGTATATGACTGGGGTTCTTGGTCTAGGACCAAGCAGTAAGTCCCTAGATGTGTCTAGGGCCCCTAGATGTGTTCAAGGGAATCCTTGCCCGGTGCTTGGATTGATCCTTGAATATGTTCCTTGGTGGTTGATGTAAGTACCTAGATGTGTCTAGGGCCCCTGGATGTGTTCCAGGGAACCCTTTGTTAGTGCTTGGATTGATCCCTGGATATGTTCCTTGGTGGTTGATGTAAGTCCCTAGATGTGTCTAGGGCCCCTGGATGTCTTCCATGGAATCCTTGCCCAATGCTTGGATTGATCTTTGGATATGTTCCTTGGTGGTTGATGTAAGTCCCTAGATTATTCTAGGGCCCCTGGATATGTTCCAGGGAACCCTTGCTTAATGCATGGGTTGATCCTTGGTCTTGTACCTTGGTGGATAAGACCCTAGATTTGTCTAGGGCCCCCAGATGTGTTCTGGGGAAACCTGGTCTTATACCAGGTAGATATTGGTGAAATACCAAGATGTTTTGATGTGTGATCCTCCTCCTCTCTCCTGGGATGGTCCATGAGACCTAGGAGTGCCTATGAAGATGGACATGACCACATTGTTGATGTACCCTCTTATGCAATGAAGATAAAGTTTATAGGTCATTATGAGACTCATGTGGATATGTTTTTCCATTATGGACCCCCCTTGACTTTTTCTTAAAAGGTACCCCCTTGTTGTTTTGCTTTCCCTCTTTTTTTATGTGATTATGGTTTTAGTTATGTGATTGGGGTTTTTAATTTATATTGATATTAATTGGCATTTTAATTAATATTTATATTAATTAAATGTCAATATTTAATTACTATAATATTTACCCTAACCCCTCTCCCAAACTATAAGTAGAACCCTACCCTCTAGCATTTGAACATACACACTTCACTCCTCTCTCTCCTTGTTGCATCTACCTCGGTGATTTGATTCTTGTGTTGATGTGGCCTCTTCTTTTGGTATAGCGGTTTCAGATGCGAGATTGTTGATTGGTCTTGGTGTTAGATGGAAGCTCCTTCTTGGTTTTTGTTGGTGTATAGGGTGTATGCGGACCCTCTTTATTTGGCAGCCAGTAGCCATGGCCTCTCCTCCTAGTTGTCGCGTGTTGCACTGAAGTCCCTGTGGGGGTTTTTCTACTTGTTGTTCATATTTTTCGGTGGAGGGTTTTCCATTTTCCTGTATGGAGAGTTTGTTGTTTTAGTTATGGAGGGTTTGCTATGGAGAGTTTGTTGTTTCAATTTTTGTAGATCTTGTTGTTTCCTTTTGTGGTGTTCTTGGTGTCCCTTCTTGTGGGGTACCTGCTATTTTTTTCTCATCTATGATCTATGCCTTGTTGTCCCTTCTTGTGGGGTACTTTCTATTCTTGTCTTGTAATGGTCTATACCTTAGAAAAACTGTCCCTAAGTCCATATGACAAAGATCAAAGCCTAGAGGTTTTGATCCATGAACCTAAAACAATTTATGAGCATATTCTATAGGTTTACATCCACACATGTGACGGGTACATCTTTCATAGATTAGTAGGTAAGCTTGAGGTTTGTCTTTTCACTCAAAAATTTGTTTATACTCATAATTTAATTTAGATCTATTTATTTCTTTTCTCATATATGCTAATCTAGTGAACAGAAAATTAAAAGGGCATTATTGCTTCTATTTTTCCCTAATTCTAACATGGAATTAGAGCTTAGGGCGTGAAAAGAGCTCAAGATTTGTAGACTTGAGCCTGTGTATATCCTTGTTTTAGGGTTTGGTCTTAATATCTCATGGCACATTCATCAGAGTAGTAAGGGTGCATCATTGCAGCAGCTTGGACGTGCCATCCTCAAAGGCTGAGTTTTCAATATCTCCTTGTTGGATTTGATTTTATCTAACAGGTCGCGCTATGGAGAAAAAGGGCGAACTATCTTTGTGGTTATTAGTATTTGGAGCAGTAGAAACAACTTTGGAGGGCCTACCTTTGGCATTCTTTATCCCAGCCCATAAGGGTTCATCAGAAGGTATATGCATCAAATAAATCTGTGAGTTTTACTCATGTCATTATTGAGTTAAACATTGGTATCTAATACTATTGTGTTGTTACATCAACTGTGAGTATGTGTCTTTAAGAGCTTGTTGTTATTTTTTATATAATATAGGAACTGTTGGCATATGCAAAACCATAAAACTCAATTAAAATACAACAACAGTCAATTGAGTAGTTTAGCAAATAAAGACACCTTCAGTTTCAGTGTTTGACGAAAGTCTACACTCAACGAAGACTTTTTTTTGTTACCATAGTAAGGTCAACTGTGACAGCAGTGGTTAGGAACACTTAAGCTAAAAGGGGCTATGAGAACTCAAAAATAAAAGCAATGCAAATATTGTTTCTCATAAACAGATTTGGCTTTTGTTTTCATAGAGTGTTGATGTGCTTTAGTAGGGAACCAAGTAAATATCTAATTTGATATTCACTTGTAACCTGCGCCCAATATGCATGTGAGTCATTATTACCCATACCAATAGTTGTTGGCTGAAAATGACTGATGCTAAACCCTGACTTCCAAGACTCTCAGAAAGAAAGGTCGATATACCTCCATGCAACACTCCATATGACTGAGCAGGCCTTTCATAATCAACCTTCAATTGATGTGGCTAACACCCATTCCAGCTCAAAACCAATTGAAATCCATTATTGGACACAAACGATGATCAAAAGGATACTCATCGTCCAGTCAAAATTGTTATTATTGATTTCCACTGAACTGTAGAAACTATTCTATTACTGGGTTTTAAACTCTGAGGTCATTATGGGCATCATTCACTATGGGTAGTCCTGGATTGAATTTATGGGAGTAAGCCGTTGAAACAATGAGAGTGTTATATTGGGTGCAAAGCCAATGTTTCATTATATATACAAGTGGAAAGACTCTTGATATCTACATGATTGATATCTTTCTCAAATTATCTTCCATGGCAATTCAAAACTTTCCATGAAATCTCCTTGCTAGAGCATATATGAAATTCACATAACTATTGTGCATATCCTTGCAGCGACTAAATTTATAGTTTTCATATAAGTTACAATTTATACTACATATAAGATATTTAGGGTATTGTTTTCAAAAGAATTTACACAATCTGAAGTTTCATGAAGCCTTTAACTGAAATCCAGACAAAGAGGAGTCGGGAGGGGTTATCATAGATCCTGCAAATAACAGTATCCTAGCTAGATTATTGTGTTTTGATCATGTCTCTGAGAAATGGGGACCTTACCCAATTTTAGATATGTACGTCGAGGTCTTGGAAAGATTTTACATGCTAGGATGTGCATGGACCTTTTACCACTTTGTGTTTGAGATTTTTTTTTTTATATATATGAAGTATATAAGGTAAAGGTAGACTGCACTACTTATTGTCATACATTTTTGGTTTCAAGATGTCTTTGGAAGCTACCGATGGTAGCAGGCTGCAAAATAAAGAGTGTGTCTTCAGCCCAAGTAAGTTCAAGGTAAGACCAAGTACGATTTTAATCATTGAACTTGAAATAAGTATGTGACTCCTATTGACAGCAAGAAGAGTTGTGATTATCCTACTGTCAGAATCTCTTTTGTATGACCAAGGATGCTGTGATCTCATCATATACTTGTTGATGTTAGCTAGGTCATTTTTGGTTTGGGAACTCCACAGTATGATGGAACTTTTTTTTCCCCTGTATGTGAGTCCATCTTGAAGAGATACGACACCAGATCAAGGTTAAAGGATCTTGTAGGTTCAGAGGGAGCAAGTTTTCACTTGAAGGAAAGAAGACATTTTATTAGACTCAGACGGAGCAGTCCCAGTATGTGGATTGGGCCATTACATGCAGCAGATGGCATTTTTTAGGTTAGATTTGTGGCTCATGGCTTCTCTCAGAAAAGAGGAATTGACTATGACAAGATCCTTGCTCCTATTTCCAGATTACTTACATCAGGATCATTATCTTGTCGCGGTTCTTGGTTGGAAACTTCTCCAGATAGATGTTAAGACAGTTTTTATTAATGGTGAAGTTAAGCAAGAGGTTATATCGAACAGCCTGAGGGGTTCGTAATCCATGGGAAAGAATCACATGCATTAAAGCAAGCTCTGAGAGCTTGGTATGGAAGAATTTACAGTTTCTTTTTCTACAGATTCTTGGGTTCACCAAGACTATTGCATATCCCAATATTTATATAAATATTGTACAAAATCATCCTATTGTCTTAGGATGATCTGTTCCTTGCAAGAGAGGAAAATCTGATAGCTCAAACTAAGAGGGAGATTTCAGCAGAATTTGAAATGAAAGACTTGGGTCTTATGCATTATTTTATGAGCTTAGAGGTGTGGTAGAAACCAGGTGAGATATTTCTCTCACAAGAGCAAGTATGCATTTGATATGCTCCGCAGACTTGGCATGTTGGACTGTAAGTCCATGTCCACACCGATGATTTCTAACCTAAAGAAATTACAAGACCAAGCTACAGGTTCAAATCCGGAAGACCTCACCATATATCGGCATATCATTGGGTCCTTGATGTATCTTGTACATATGAGACCGGATATTTATTATGCATTGAATTCCCTCATCCAGTTCATCTGTGAACCAAAGCATATTCATATGGTTGTTGTTAAACATATTATGAGATATGTTCGGGGTACTATAGCCTATGGGATTAGATACACTTCCAGTGGAGGTGTAATGCTTCATGGATATACAGATTCAGATTGGATGGGCAGTACAGTGGACCAGAAGAGTACTTACGGATATTGTTTCAGTTTGGGTTCAGCTATGATCTTCTAGTCCAAGAGGAAACATGGCTCCATAGCCCAGAGCACTGCAAAAGCAGAATACATTGTTGCAAGGGTTGCTAGCAGAGAAGAAGTGTGTCTTAGAAAGCTACTTTCAGACTTGTTCAATGCTAAGCAGGAACCCATAGTCATCCACTGTGATAACTAGAGTTTTCTAAAGCTCTCCGAGAATCCGGTGTTTCATGACAAATCGAAACACATTAAGATAAGATACCACTATGTTTGGGACATGGTGCAGAAGAGCATTCTCAGTATTTAGTATGTTCCGACATCAGAACAAACTGCAAATATTTTGACCAAGCCATTGTCCTTGAAAAAGTTTGTGTACTTTCGAGACAAGCTTGGTGTTGTTGAGAATGCCTCTCTTGCTGAGAGGGAGTGTTGAAATTAGTGCAACTGTAAGAGCCATTCTCCTGGAGGATGGCGTAAGACCCTAGGTAAGGACTAGGGCCACCAGCACACTCCTGGGGTTTCTTGGTATGAGACCAAGCAGTGAGAGCCGTGGCAAAAGACCCCAGTGAGGGCCCCCAGTATATGATTGGGGTTCTTGGTCTAGGACCAAGCAGTAAGTCCCTAGATGTGTCTAAGGCCCCTAGATGTGTTCCAGGGAATCCTTGCCTGGTGCTTGGATTGATTTTTGGATATGTTCCTTGGTGGTTGATGTAAGTCCCTAGATGTGTCTAGGACCCCTCGATGTGTTCCAGGGAATCCTTGCCTAGTGCTTGGATTGATCCTTAGATATGTTCCTTAATGGTTGATGTAAGTCTCTAGATGTGTCTAGGGCCCCTGGATGTGTTCCAAGGAATCCTTACCCAGTGCTTGGATTGATCCTTGGATATGTTCCTTGGTGGTTGATGTAAGTCCCTAGATGAGTCTAGGGTGCCTGTATGTGTTTCAAGGAACCCTTTCTTAATGCATGGGTTGATCCTTGGTCTTGTACCTTCGTGGATAAGACCCTAGATGTGTCAATATCCTCCAAAGCTAGAGTATGTCCTCATGGTTATGCCTTGGTGTGTTGTCTAAGTCTAGTGTCTAATGTATATTACCATGCTAGTCATCACTCTTGAGTGTTATGGAAATGCTCCAAAGTAAATCTTCATTGCATGCATTTATAAGTTATATCTATCTTTTACTTTCAAAATTTCATTATTTTAAGCAGATCTAGCATAATAAATCTTATATTTTAGTAAGTTTAAAAGTAATAATTTTAAGGGCTAAAAGATGGTTTAGTTTCAAGAGATTTCATCTTCATATTTGGCAATCTTAGTGTCGTTTTGTTTGTTGTCTCGTATAGCAAACAAAAGTCACTAATAAAGCTTGCATTTTGATTTCTTTCTTAGCCTTTATTAGATTAGTTCATAGTTCATTTGCTTAGTTATTTTTCGTATAAGTCTAACACTCTTTTGCAGCACTTTCAAAGGGCTTTGTAGCATCTTTTGGCATATCTAGCTTGATGATTTTTGCAGGTTTACGGATAGCCAAGGAGAAAAAATATGCCAAAATTCTGACGATTTGGAGCATCCAGAACCTCTTAACCATCTTTCTCTTCAAACTAAACCTCATTATTCCACCAAGTTTTGTAAGTTTGTGGTCAAGGAAGTTATCAATCGATACTATGAGGATAAGGACGAGGAAGGACTCACCAAGAGATATCAGATATGGGGTGTGATTTATGAGCGATGGAATAATACTCTCCATCATCCCATTCATGCAGCAGGGCTCTACCTCAACCCTGTATTCTCTTATGCTTGTGGATTTAATTTTCATGGTGAGGTCATTGATGGTTTTCTCCAGTGTTCGTAGGATGTTGTTGACTCCAACTGAACGCTAAGATATTTCTAAACAAAATGAGATATATAGGACCTGTTATCCACCAGTTTTCACAAGCTGGATTTCCTGAAGAGACGCCAGAGAATGAGCAATCAATGCTCATATTTGCAGAGTTCAGTGTTCAGTCGATCTTGTAAAATACCCTTTTTTTCCACATTTCCACCATTGTAATAAATGTCCTAAGTATGAAATATTGTAAAAGGCTATTGGCCACCTAAGACCAGGAGTAAGAACATACTTTGGAGTGTTCTTTTCTACTTGTTAATTATTTTTTATGCTTGCCTTAGTGAGCGATTAAATAATTTCTAAGTTTTTTCACTCAAAAGACTAGCTCCAGAGCCGAAGTATGTACTGGTGATCAGATCTTGGCATGGAAAATCTAATGTACAGTGTCTAAATGTATATGAGGTCATACTAGGACATGTTGATTGAGTCATTTGGAAATTGCGGCTAGGTTTGATAGGTTTTTTTTAAGTTTTCAGTGAATTAATTAAATTCCTGCAAAAAATGGAATTTATTAATTCTAAGTCAACAAATAAAAAATATGGCATCAAACATTGTCATATGTCATATTTATAGTCGTTTTCCAGTCCAGAGTATCATGTAAACCCTTATTTCCCATCTTTCCAGACAAAAAAAAAGTGATTATTATTACTAAAAAGTCAAAATTACTCGAAAAATTACAGAAAAGGGGTAATTAAATTAATTTCCTAAAATTTAGGAGAACTCAGGAACATGTCAAAAACATGTTTTTTCATGTCCCTAGTTGACTGGAGGCCTAAATTGAGTTAAGTAAGGGTGAGGTCGACTTCTTGAGGTGATGTGGACTTGGGGAAGATCCCAATGAGGGAACTCGACCCCACTCTCTTATGTGGCACATTCTAAAGCAAGGGCACACATCCCTAAGACTCGCGCATTCCCTAACTACCCTTTCACTCCCACTCACTCCCATTCACTCCCAATTTCACCTCACTTCACTCCCTATCCACTACTCTTCCGCTCCATGTACCTCCACAATACTCCACATCCACTACCCTCATCTCTTGCGCATCTACTCTTCCACTCATGAGCAACTCCTCATCACCCATGCATTTCCTAAACCCTAAACCTAACCCTAATGCATCCCTCATAGGAGTTATCACCCCCATTTTCTATATAAGCAAGGGTTGACCTCTCCCAAACTAGTTCGGTCTTGGGCAAGCACTTGTAATATTGTTGTAATCATTCTGGAATAATAATGAATTTGGAGTTATTCTGGTGTGGACTAAAATGTGTGGATGCTTTGATCTAAATGCAATTTTCTTCATGAGGTAATATGTATCTTACATTTCAATTTTGTGATTAATTGGTAAAGCCTTGAAGGTATGCTATCATATAGTAGGGTAAGATTAATCTAGCTTGATTTATCTTAGTGTTTCTTTATTTCATAGACTTTTACACTGCATGCTTTATTTTCGGTTAAATTAACATGTGTGTGTGAGTTGTGTTGTGTAGGGAAGACCTTTAACAATTTTGCTGCAGGATTGAAGTGTATAGTTGCAGGTTCCTCAAGATTGGAGGATCGATAGGTGGTTGTTTCAATTGTCTTCGTCCAACAAATTCGAAGATCAAGCTCCCCCTTCTTCACATCAAGAGAACCCCATAGCCCAAAAGTTCCAGTCTCAGGCAGAAACTCCGGAAAAATCGATAAACTTCCTTTCCCCATCTTTTTCTTTAATTGCATTCTGCTTGGAATAACTCTAAATATCAATTTTAAACATCTAAATTCTTCATGCATTGTTTTCTAGATCTAAGCTATAATTTATCAATTTCAAAGGATAGATCTAGGCAAGTTTTAAGCAAATTGTTTGGTCTTTTCACCTAGAAATTAGATCAAAGTTTTTTCTTGGTTTTAAACTTCTTATCAAGATAACTGGTTGTCTTATGTTTTCTGTTTTAAAACAGCAAACAGAAGCATTCAAAGGAGCCTAAGTTAGGTCCATGCAAACTGCCCAAAAGGCCTAAAAAAATTGCATTTTTCCTTAGAAAATTTTCCAAAATTTTTGATAAAAATTTCATTTGTTTAAAATATTTTCTCATCATTTTCTAACTTTGTTTAATTCCTGTTTTCTTGCAGCAAATACAGTTTCAAGAGGAGATTCTGCCAGTTTTGGGCAAAATCAAGGCTTTCGGGGGACCCTGGGGTTTTAACTTTGTCCAACGAAGTTTTCTTTTTTTCTATCTCTTTCTTGTATTCCTCTAAACGATCCAATTATAAGGATCCCTTTCTTTATAAAGAAGATAAAAGCTTAAAAGAGAACAATGGTTCTCTGTTGTAATAGTGCAATAAAAGCGGGCCCTTTGTGCCCAGTTTCTTCATCCTCATTAGGGGGATTTGTGTTGTGGGTTTGGTTTCTTTTTTGTGATTGATGCATGCTTAAAATCTAGTAATCAAACACACAAGTCAAGTACATAGAACACACTATAACACTCTAATTTTTCATGCATGTCAACTAAGTCTTAAAATTTATCATGCATGTTTAGTTAATCTTCTACTTTGGGTTTCTTTCTTTGCAACAATGTTTAAATTTCTAAAAGTATATTGTAAATATTTTTCTCAACTACAAAGCAGGGTACTTAAACTTAATTATTGCAAATCCATCTCTCTATTTTTAAGTGTTTTTGCAAGTACTTTAGTTACAAAGAAAGGTGTGATTTATCTTTTTTCAAGCTTTTGTTCAAGTAATTGAACCTTGCTAGCTTAATAGGATAATCTTTGAAGTTGTTAGTTCATTGGGAGGAAAATGCCTAAAAGTGACCTGCGAAGTAAGACGATTTACCGTGTTGTACATCCATCACTTTTGGTGAGTTTACTGGTGATACTAACTAAACACAAAAGTTACCTTAATAAGATATTCGATCTACACTGCCCATGACTCCTTTTAAGACATTGGTTAAAAAGCACATTTATTTATCTTATGTGAGTAGTTACACTTATTCATCTTGTCTAACTTTCTTTTATGCTCTTAAGTCTTGCAGATATTGTATCCTTTGATTTATGAATGTCTTATGAGCAAAGTGTTTTATGATGATGATAAATTCTAAGTGTTAAATGATCTAGTTTTGTTTCAAGCAATAAACTCCTAGATTAACTGCTTTTTTCTTTCTTAGTTTAGAAAATCCTTAGATTTATTTTTATAGGGACTACCCCCCTTGGCTTCGCTAGGAGTTGGCCTAGACGGAGGAGTTGAGGATTAGGTGACAACACCTTGACTCAAAACTTGCCCCTAAGGACACACCAAGTAGATTGAAGGTTTCTTCCACGTTAGCCCAGATGTGTATTAGGACGACAACATTTTAGGCTCCGTTGTCGGGGATGAACCTTTCTATTCTCGGGTCACGACTTGTTTTTCCTTTTTTGTTTACTTAGTTTTCTTTTGATGCTTGTATTTTATCAGAAATAGACTCAACCATCTAGCGACTCCATTTATTTCCAATTTAACTAAGTATTCTACTAAGAGGAACTCAGAAGGCCTACTTAACCTCATTCCTAAACCTGAAAAGGTTTATCGAAGGAGGTTAGCCAAAGCCTCTTATCGTAGAGTACTTAGTCATTTAGGAACATAGTCCATTTCTGATATTCACTTGCTCTTTTTCAATAAAATATTTACTTCATAAATGGATATCTATAATAAATGTGGCTTTACTACAATTAATAATTATCCACATGCTCTCCCTGAAAAAGCCATAGAAAAGCTTCCTAGTTTCCAGGGTAATAATGCTATATCAACCAAAATGCATATCAAAGATTTCATGAGATGTACTAACAAATGGTGTGCATCTCATGATTATGAAGATGTCAAAATGAAATTATTTGTCTTTTACATTGGTATGAAGATATGCCTGACAACAAATTCAAAACGCTCAAAGAAATTGCAGATGCCTTCATAGAAAAGTGGGGGGGGGGAAGAAAGATCATCGTCAGTTGTTAGCAACCCTTAATTCAATCAAGAAAAATGAGAATGAAACAATGGACGAGTTCAATCAGAAATTTAACGAACTTGTCTCGAGTATGCACACCGACATCAAGCCTCCTAATGATGTTATCCTAATCTATTATGTCGATGCCTTTGGAGGGGAAATGAGATACCAACTTAGAGATAAGGAACCCCTCAACCTCAAGTCATCTCAAGAGATAGCAGTCAAAATATATAAGAACATGCATGCTTCAGGAAATTCCAACATTCTTGGTTTCAGTAGAGGCAGTACTTCTAGGCAAACATAGGCTAAGGACAAGGTTGCGGTTGCAGCTCCCGAAAATAAAGACCCAAATTTTTACCCCCTAAAGGTCATTACTGAGATGGTCAAACGAATGGAAGCTACCCATGCTACTCAACTTAGTGCCATGCAAAATAGGTTGATAGCAATGGAAAGGTCACAAAATAATAGGTTTCAACCTAGGACAAATAATTATAGGTGGAAGAGAAAAGGTCTCCCTCAAGACCAAAGGCCACCCAATCAATTAGAGTCCAACAATATGGTTCATGAAGAAGCTCCACCTTTCTACAGAACATGTGAAGACTTTCATGAGGAGTCTACTTGTCCAATATTTTGTCAGATTAATGAACAAGGCCTTCCTCAAACAAGCAACTATGTAGATCAGCCCAGAAATACCAACCACATCAATACTTTCGGTGAATCTCATCCTCTATCTATGGATTATTGTCTTGAAGTGCAAGAGAGGAGTGAGCAATCAAACAAAGTGGTTGAGTAATATGATAATGTTGTTGAAATAATGTAACTGCGAAGAGCATTCTTATTATTTTGTTATTGGATTAAATCCCCATTGTGGATTAATCATGTCATTATTATTATTTTTATTATTAGATTAATCCCCATTGAGGATTAATCAAGTCGGTAATTGTATAAGGACCAAATCCCCTTTTGTGGATTGGTCATCGGACAATTACAATGTGCAGAATAAGAAGTCGGCCCCAACAGTTATAATGAAAGGACCAGATTTAATTAAAGGTGGATTTACCCACCCAGTGTGAGAGGTCGGCCCTCCAGACGGTGACTCTTCACACGTGCCAGATTGATATAAATAAGAGGCTAGCACCTCACTTCTAACACACACTTCACTTGCTCATTCTCTTATGAGGCAAGCTGCAATCCTAAGTTGAAGAGAGAAGAAGAAGGGTGGCGCATCTCTAGAGGAGGACTTTTTCTGTATTGGTTGGGTTATCTCTTGAACATTGTATAAGCTATTTATGATAAGGAAGTTTTGTTGGGTTTTCTTCCCCTAGAGGGTTTCCCAGGATAAATGTTGTATCTATTGTGGATGTGTATTTCTCAGTGATCTTGTGCTTATTATGCTCTTATATTTATGAAATGCAAAGAACTATAATAATGGCATAAACATTAACATGGTATCAGAGCCAACCTGAAGAAAGCACAATCTGCAAGAGGGAAAACGTCACTGTTACCGGACCCCAAAATTAGGGTTTTGAAAAAGTGAGTGTTTTCA